>WTSP01011552.1:0-36531 GCA_025331215.1 Actenoides lindsayi
CCTTCTACTTCTCCATTCCTGCAAAGCACCCAGGCAGCCCCAAATGTGACACACTGCTCATTTGCCTGAAAACACTTGCTGGAAAATATGAGGCAGACTGTTGCTCATTTTCCTCACAAAGAAAAGGAGCCCCAAGCTGGGTGCAGAGCCAGCCACCAGCATACAAGCTGGAGGAAATGTGTTTCTCACTGGTTTTTCGCCTGTGTGGGAGCAGGCTGGTTGTGCGAGGGGAGCACTTTCTGTCCCGTCTCCTGCTGCATCAGCCAGCCCCTCAGCAGGTTGAGTTTTATACAGGCCAAGAGGAGAGTCCCCCAGGCACTCCTTGCTGCTGCTGCTGCTGCAGGAGCCCTGGTCAGATGCAGCTGCCCAGGGTGGTTTTCCTCCTGGGGCTGCCATAAGGAAAGGGGTGGGAAGAGAGCGGTTGTCCCTAGCAAGGTGGTGAAAACCGGCCCATCTCTGAGGAGGGGGACAGAGCGCTGTCACCAACCCCATGGACATGGGGTGATCCTGCATAGTGAGCCTGTGGGACTGGGATGCTCAAGGTCATTCCCAGGCTATGCTAGGCTACGTGGGGCAGTGAGACATTGGGGAATGTGTTCCCACATCTGCTGGGATTGCCTCCACCTGACGGGCTCATCTCCTATCTTCCTTCCCATCCCCTACTAGTCCCAGCCACCCTGCACTAAGGATTCTCATCTGGGACCATCCCTCCCCATCGCCTCCCTCTGTTGCCCAGACACCAAGACCTGTCACATGGATGCTTTTGAACACACTGTGACCATCACCAAAGCGGCCACAACCCCCATTGCACTCCTGCTGCCCCACAGCATGATTTATGGGCAATTCCCCACCTCACTTGCCCAGCAGATGCTGGGACCATGCAGGGTTATTTCTCCTCGTCTCGCTGCCTTTGTGAGCTGAGTGAGAACCACTTGCTGGCATGTAAGTGAGCATGTGTGTGCATTTAGGGTGGGGTTGAATTTTTGGGTTTTTTTAAAAAGAGATATTGAAAATTTTTGAGTTTAAATCAGAATAAATTAGTAAAAATGTTTCTATGCATCTTCTCTGAGCATCTCTGCAGGACACTGGGAAAAGAGGAGAAGGGTAAGTAGCTGGCAGGAGGGAGGCTCCCAGGGATCTCTCCAAGCTCTTTCCTGCCATGTAGCTTGAAGTGAGGTTGCATGGCTACATCACCACTGCTTGGGGTGCAGGCACCCGTGGGACAGAGATACACTCCACATATGGACATGCAGATGTGCATTCCTGGCTATTTACTTGCCTCCAGCCCTGCCCCTGCAGATATAAAGTGCCCTGCAGGCTCCCAGCAGAGAAGCCTCTCCTGCTTTGTGGCACTAAGCCACCTGCACCCTGATGGCAAATTTCCCCCTAAATCACCATTTCCTCAAGCTACCAGGCTAGTAGGTACCAGAAGGCAGCTGCTGGCTCCCTAGGGGGCTCCAGCCCCAGGTGCAAGTCCAGACTAACCTGTGGGGGAAATAAAGACTCCTGCAGCCTGAGTAGCAGTGGGGTGTTGGTTTACAGCCTATTCTATCCTCTTTCCCCTCTGCAGTGCGAGGGAAGGTAGGACCAGGCAGAGACCGCACCTAAATTCCCCTTCCTCTAGAACCCTCCCTTTCCTCATCTCCCTCCCAGACATGGGCTAGGACACTGAGACAGCTGGGTCCTGCAGTAGAGCTTACTGCTGTACTTGCCTTCCCTTTCCTTTTGTTTTTTCCTCTTGTCCTCTCACTGTCACCCCAGAGGAAGAGAGTGAAAGTCCATTGCTGGCACAATCCTCTTTGCATTAATCCGCTTGAGCAATTCCTCTTTTGATGTCTTTGAGAAATTCTCTGGCACTCTCAGCCTGTGGGTACTGGATTTAAGTCATCATCTCCTGTGGATTACAGCAGCTGGATGAGAAGATAAAGGCTCTTCCCTCCTCTTTCTCATTTCTTCCTTTTCACTACTCCATCTGAAGTGGAGTTCAGAGTGGTTCCCAGCCAGTGGCCACAATGCTGCTGGGAGCCCTGTGTGGGCTCCTGCTTCTCTGCCTGGTTGAGAAGGGCATCAGCAAAGTCAGAAGATACTACATCGGGGCAGTGGAAACCACCTGGGACTACATGCACAGTGACCTGCTCTCCGTGCTGCAAGCACCTGCAGGGTAAAGCTCTTTCTATTGCAATTCCAGCACCCTGCTATGAATGTTCTTTCACAGGAGCATCACAGCACTGTGAGCTTGGATCCAGGCAGCAACACGCATAGGGGGAACCTGGCAGAGTGGGTGCACTGACCAGCTGAGAATGGGTGTTTCTGTGCAGTGAGGAGTCACTAAGTGCAACTCCTGATAATGCAGAGGTGGACTAAATCTGCACACAGAGGTGCAGACCTGCTCTGTGTTACTGCTTTATCTTACTACCGTTTGGCTGTGACACTTTAAAGTCTGTGCTCAGAGCCAAGAGCTGGTTCTTCAGCCTGTGATTTCTCTTTTGTTCTTTGTATCCTGGGAGCTTTGAGGAGATGCGAGGGGTAAATGGGGCCCCGTGCACCCCTGCTTGGGGAATGCAGTGAAAGGTTGCATGTGCCACCCCCCCCAACATAACTCAGAGCAACAAAGGGTCCCCAGTGTGTCTGCGTCTGGTAAAACCTACCTTCAGTTATTTGTATGTTTGTGTATGTTATACTGCTGGGGCTGAAGGATTTCATTTAGTGAATGAAAACAATTTTTAGTGTTTGGGCAAAGAATGCTGCTTGTACACAGTGACAAGAAGGAGGAAGGCATGGTGGGTTTTAAATGTTAAATGTTTTAAAAGTAGGAAGGAAAAGTGACAGTTGCTTTGCTCGAGCACCAGGATGGTGTTGTTTGGAGACATAGCTAGCTTAGACACGCATGGCTGTGAATGGGCTGCTCAGAGCTCAGCATGGGGAGCGGAGCTGGATGGCTACTTCTGTGGATCAAGCTCTACCTCTTCCCTCTGCTCTTACTCTACATCCCCTTCCCTAGTCTCTGTGCTGAGGCAATGTCAGCTCACGGACCAGCCTCAGATCCACATGGTCTTGAGCAATGAGGAGCTGTGGTCAGGTACTGGAAACCAGGCTCTCATGATGAGCCAGGTCAGCTTGACTAGCTGCTGTAGTCACTGTATCAAAGTTACGTTGTTTTTCCCTCCCTTTCATTACTTCAATAGAAAAATTGCATCCAGCACACCCCAGTTTTACTAATGCCTCCCCTGCCCTACTTTTACTAATGTTGCACACAGATCCATTCAGCTATGGTGAAGGTGAGGTCACACATTGTGAGTGTGAAATCCTATGGCTTTCCATTTCAGCAATGTCTTTAATGGTGCACTTAGGCACCATTTCTGACCTGGGAGGGATTCAGGGACCTGGCTCTGCCCTGAGGATGAGCAGGGCATTGGTTGGCAGTCTGAGGTCACTTTTCCTTTTACATTGGGAAAGATAACTTTGGCTTTCTCAGAGGGACTTGGTGGCATGCTCCACCCCTCAAGAGGCAGGACACACCTTGGGCACACTTGTTCAGAGTGGCTGTTGCCAGCTGGATGCACTTTTCCTTGGCTGTGCAGCCTCAGTCTGGTTCCCCCAGGTGAGGAGAGGGCACAGGAAAACAGCCAAGTGCAGGAGCAGAGCTGCCACTGGAGCTGGGGCGCCCCTGACCTGCATGTGGTGTGTCTTCTGCTCCACCTATTGTCCCTTAAGTTACCAGCACCTGATGGCAGCCCCCAGGGGTGCACCTCCAGGCAGGACCTCCAAAACCATTGTGTGTACCCTGTGGTTCCTCTGGCACGTTTGTGGAAAGCTCTGCTGAATTAATGGGCTACGGCACATCAGGCCAGAGCTGTCTACACCTTCCCCATTATTTCAGGTTTTCTTCCTCCCAAACACAACCCAAACAGGGTTGGAGGTGGGACCAGCACATTCTGTGATGTTCCCAGGGATCTCAGCTCCATCTCATTGCTGGCAGCCACATAGCAGCAGCCTGTGTTTGAGTGCTTCAGCAGTGCAGGGTGTTTATCTTGGCTGTCTCCCTGCTTTGAGAGATGAGCAGATAGTACAGCTAACAATGCTGATTGAAGGTGCCAGGAACTTATCTCCCTGCCTTGCCTTCAGCTCCCCCTGGGATAGGAAGTCCATGAGGACCCCAAGTGCAGAGGACTGCCAGAAGCACTTGGATCAGATGTTCCTGTGCTGAACTTGCCTCCTTGTCCCCTGAAAAGGCTGTCAGGCTTTGCTATTCCAGCTGGAACTGAGTGCGGAGCTCTGGTGTCACCAGGTCTCCCCCCAGCCATACCCCCACATGCCAGCAAAATCCTCCTGGCTCTAGAGGAATTCTCTTTTGTTTACTGCATATTAGCAGGACCAGACCCCCATAACTCAGGGATGTATTTTCAAAGCTGGGCTTTCAGAGAATTAGCCATTAAGGCACAGCTTTCTGATAGCAGGCAGCCCAGTGCCAGTGACCCTGCACACCGCCACGTCCCAGCGTGGGGTCACCCTGGAGAGCAAAGCTTGGTCCGGACCCTACTACCATCGAGCCAGGAATGATAACAGCTTGTGGGCAAAGTCAGCAGTGGTCCTGCTCACTGGAGCTGTGTCTGCCAGGGTCTTCTTGCCAACCCAAATGTAGGGTTATAGCCATGGTGGGAAAGGCAGGAGCTGAGCGTGAGTGGGGTTTTCATGAGTGCCCATCCTGCTCTGAACAGAGGGAGGGTGAACCCTGTTCTCCCCACAGCATCTTCCAGCTGCATGTGGCTTCCAGCCAGCATGGGAACAACTGTGCGTCACTCTGGCTCCTTCCTCTTCCTCTTGAGAAAGAATCACAACGGAAACTGCTGCTTCAATGAAGGCTTAGTCAGAGGGGGAGAGCAAACTCCCCAGCTTCTTCAGAGGGAAGAAAATACCACCTGGCTTTTGCTCCAAATCAAGGCTGGAAGAAATATGTCTGGTTCCTGGAAATGGTCTCAGTCCTGGGGTTGATAAGTTAGCCTCTAAAATCTCTGGAGAAATTAAAGGTTTTGTTATCCTGATAAATATACTGGATTCCTTTCAGAAAATGAATTTGTTAAACCACTTACAGATAGAAAGTGTCCAGCAGAGACAAGTGGGGTGTGAAATATGTCCAAGGCTCCTTTATCCCTTTGATGCAAGGACTAGTTTTTTAGGGGCTGTCTGTCAAGAAAAAGAAACAAAAGTGGGGAAGAAAGTTACTTTGACTACCTTGACCTGCCATGCAGCCCAACCCAATCTCTTTCCTAGGGGGAGCTGGGGAAGATGCCTGAGTTTACACGTGGTGTGATGTCTGCTGTACACCTGAAGGTGCTGGGGATGGGGTGGGGGGCCTGGCTGCAGGGCAGAGGCCACTCTGGCACTGCTATTACAGCACTCAAAGTGCTCCAGGTCTCTGCTAGTGGGGAAGCATGAAGCCAGGCAAGGCACAAGGCAGGAGTCTGTCAGTGATACCTACAGCTGTGTCCACTCCTGGCTGCAGCTCGGTACAGCAATGTGCTTCCTGCCCTTGTGTCTCCTTCCATCATGATTAACACCATGACATTAATCACTGCCACATTGTCATCCATAAGCTAAGCAAAACATTTACAAACACACCTGGGAAATGTCAGGAAACCCAAAGGACACAACTGGGTGAGTGATCTTCAGGGCTGCCATGGCACAGACAAGCTGGCAGGGAGGAGAGGAAGAGGATGGCTGCTGCCCATCTGTGGATGGGGCTGTGCAATCAGCCTTGGCTTTTTCCTTCCTTCTACAGCGTCTTGGGGCACTCAGGCCCATGGTCCCCCATGCCTGGTGTCCCTCCCCGGTACAGGAAAGCTGTGTTTGTGGAGTACCCCGATGCCTCGTTCACGCAGCCCAAGCCTAAGCCAGCGTGGATGGGTAAGAAGAATCTGCAGTATGGTGAGCCCTCACCCTCCTTGAGGCCAGACTCATCCTGGGTTGGGTGCTGGCAGCTTCTCAGACAGTAATGGTAAAGCACCTGGGTACAGCTGAGTGCAGGGAGCCTTGCTGGTGCCAAAGCAGTTGATGCTGCCATTCTACATGAGGGATGGCCATCAATTGTGCAGGTGGAAAGCCCAGACCCTGTGGGGCCCATGGCTGGCTGTGACCTGCCTGACCCCGGCTGCCTGACTCTGTTTGCTTCCCCTCTTCAGGACTCCTGGGCCCCACCATCCGAGCAGAAGTCTATGACATGGTGGTCATCACGTTTAAGAACCTGGCCTCCCGCCCATACAACATCCATGCTGTCGGGGTGTCCTACTGGAAGGCATCAGAGGGTGAGTCAGGCAATAGCCAGGTGCTGCAAGCCTCCCCCGCTCTGTCACCTGCCTGCCAGGTGAGAGCATGTCCCTCCCTGACCTGCTATTCACATCCCTCTGTGAGGACAGAGGATCACAGAGATGACTTAGCCTGAGGGAACGACAAGACCATGCCCAGCCTAGAAATGAGCTGAGATGCGCAAACAGCTCTGAGGAAACCCGTATAGCAGAAATATACAGGTTAAACCTGAGGCTGGGCCAGGAAGGTTGTGTCCTCCAGCATCATGGCAGGTTGTCAGTGCACAGCCCAACAAGCGAGTCTCCAGCACAGCTCTGCTCGCTGCCCTGAGACCAGTCATCGCTGGTGGGAGTCAGGCTGGCTTCAAGTGGTAGGGTGGAGAGAGGCTGTGCTCTGGGTTGGGGTTCAAGGCATTTCTGTAGCCATGGTATCAGGGATGAACCCTCAGTGACATCTGGCTGTTCCTTTGGCTATAGGTGCTGGGTATGAGGATGAGACCAGCCAGCCAGAGAAGGAGGGTGACAGGGTGGATCCAGGGAAGACACACACATACATCTGGGAAATCCAGCAAAATCAGGGCCCAACAGATGGCGACTCACCGTGCCTGACCCACTCCTACTCTTCCAACACCAACAGCGTGAAGGACATCAACTCTGGTTTGATCGGAGCGCTGCTCGTGTGCCGACCTGGTAAGGACAGCACATGATGGGGACAGGTCACATGCAATCGTATACTGAAAAGCAGAAAAATCAAAGATGTTTTCCAGAGGCTGGAATATAGCAGTGGACAGCAGTAAGCTGTGGTCAACAACAGCACTTTTGGGGTTTGGCTATTTCCTCAAAGAGTTCCCTCCCAGTGCAGGAGCCAAACACACCTTGGATTTCCCTGCTGGAGAAAATTGGTTGCTTCTTTCTCCTGCAAGATTTTAGACCACAGATGAAATCTACCTTGTATCTGAACCTTATCTATCCATAAGGTGAATTGCTATGGAGGCATAAATCTTTAGTTTGTCTTCCCTTCAGAGCTTCACCAAGCTGTGATTGTTCAGTGTCAGCCAGGGTGCTTTGTCAAACAGGAGGCTGTCAGAAAACTAGAGGGTAGTTTGTATCAGCAAGGGAGAGAGGCAGGACACTTGAAGCACTGCCTGGTCCATAGTACCTGTGCCTGCTCTCCTTCCTTCAGCCAACATGGAGGTGATGAAATCCTGACTGTTAATACTTGCTGGGCGTTAGACACCAAGAAGTGTACCTGGGGTGGGATTGGTCACCGCTGGTTGACCCATCTCCCGGAGGTGGTTGTACCTCTGTAGTCACTGGAGAGGAATGGGCAGGAGTCACCCCCTTCCAGGGCACTGTCAGCAGGCTCCAGTGACTCATCAGGAGCAGTTTCTCCACTGAGTGAAGTTTAGACAATGGTGCTGATGAGGGGGCTAGATAAAATGGGCTCTTCTAGCTGACTAAACGGATCCTGAGAGGCTTCAAGGGAGAAGGTAGCACAAACTAACCTTGTGATGCTTTCTGGGGGCAGCTGCCCCCCAACCAAGGGCTTTTGGTGGCTACAGGGCTGGAAATAGGGCTGTGCCAGTCATGAGATGTGACAAAGGTAATCCACAGGCTGGCCTTGATTTAACAGTTCTTGGAGGGCACAAAGAGAATTCCCTGGGCAGGTGGGCATGGTGCTTGCTGACCTTGATCCATCCCGAGGCATCTTGCAGGGACCCTGGTGAGAGATGGGAATGAGGACACGCAGCAAGAGTTTGTGATGCTCTTCGCAGTGTTTGATGAAGGTAACTATCCTGTTGACTGGTGTCAGACCCTGAATTCAGCCTGATCCAGAGCACATGCTTTGGCTGTGATGTGAGTGCAGCTGCTCAGTTCCCACACTGCCTCCCAGTGATTTAAGCCTTGTACAGCCCCCCCTCAATCAACATGCTCCTGGTGCAGTACTGCCACTCCTTCTTCTTTTGCCCAGGTGCAGGAAGGTTACAGCCCCTCCAGTTCTCAGATCCCATAACCTGTCCTTGTTCCCATCACACAGGCTAAACCTGTGGGCTGGTAATGCCCTGTCCCATGTAATGGTCACCACCACATTCAAGCAGAGTTGTGGCCAGGTCTCCTGTGGTTTCCCAACAGGCACCACATATCTGACTTCCCCAGATTTTGGCTTCCATACTGTTTCACTCCAGTGGGAAAGTTTACTTTTTCATTGACATGCTTGCAAGTGAAAGCTGAATGCATCCTCCTGTCTACACAGGGAAAAGCTGGTACTCTGAGTCCCGCTCCCCAGCAGCTCCTCAGCCTCTACCTCACAACAGGACAGAGCAGCACACCATCAATGGCTACATCAATGGCTCACTGCCCGGTGAGTACTGGAGTGCTGGGGACACAGATGGAGGGCATGGGAGGTGCTAGGAACAGGGGTATAACCAGGTCTGGAAACTCAAGGTAATTTGTGAAAGGATGTGAGAAGGTACATCAAGAGGACTTTCCAGGTGATGGATCTGTTAAGCTGTGTTCACCCCAGAGGGACTATCACATCTTAACTCCTTGATCTGCCTTGCCCATTTAGAGCAGGGCAGGACCTGTTTCTGGCTGTCTGTTTTGCCAAGGGCAACAGACCTCCTTGGAGGACTCCAGGAATAGTGCTGCTAGAAAAGAGTTTCCACTCTTGCAGCCCTGTGAACAAAACTGGAGGTAGTGTTGAGAGGAAAAGTTAGCTCTCACAAGCCTGTATCTGACAACATACCTCTGTAGGATTTGGGGAATAGAATTATAAAATCATTTAGGTTGGAAAAGACTCTTAAGATCATCAAGTCCAACTGTAAACCTAACAATGCCCAGTCTACCACTAAACTAGGTCTCTAAGTGCCACATCTACACATCTACATCTTTCAAATACCTGCAGGGATGTTGACTCAACCACTTTTCCTGGGCAGCCTTGTTCCAGTGCTTTACAGTTCTTTTGCTGAAGAAACTTTTCGTACTATCCAACCTAAACCTTCCCTGGTGCAAATTGAGGCCATTTCCTCTTGTCTTATGCTTGCTACTTGGGAGAGAAGACTGACCCCCACCTCACTATAACGTCCTTCCAGGTAGTTGAGGGGAGTGATAAGGTCTGCCCTCAGCCTCTGTTTCTACAGAAAAGCAAAAGAAAATGCCATTTGCAGTCTGAGTGAAGACAAAAGTTGGCATTTTCTGGGAGAAGGTACAGAGCTGCCTGAGAGTGGAGAATCTCCAAGGCAACTGGGAAGCACTGTCAGGAGAGTCATCACTATCAGCAGCCTTGGTCAACCACACCTCGAAACCTCCCACCTGGGTCTGGCTATTCCTCAAGAAAAGGCAAAAGAAAACTCCTCTGAATTTCGTGTCCTAGTGTATTCATGGAGTTCAAGAGCTGAGTAGACCTCATGGTTAGCTGCTTGTGTCAGCACAGGGGGTTTCCCCTTGAGAAGGCATCCACCTCCACCGAAAACCCTCCTGTCTGGTTGCAAGACCTGGCCTGAGAGGTGTCTGATGGAGAGGTGGCAATGGAGAGCTGAAGGCCTCAGGACAGAGCCTCCACCCTGTCTCCTCCTGGGCTCTTGGGATCTGTTCCAGTCACCTGTTGCAATCCGTGCCAAAATCAAGCGCTTGATTCAGTATTTGATGTTGTTTGGCTTCAGCTTCCAGGAACTTGTTATTCACTTTCCTGGTAGATTACAGAGCCCTTCAGCACACACTCATTTCTCCCCAGGAAAATATTTTTACAATGCAGTGAAGTCCTCTCCCATTTCCTAAGTACACTATGATCTTTGAGTCTCTCTCTGAGGAAGGAATTTTCTCCAGCCTTCAAATAATCCTGGTGACCTCTCTCTGCCCTTTTTGGGGTATTTCAACTACTTCTGAGGGTGTGCTAGAGCCCTGCTGCAGATGCAGTGTTTTAGTATCAGGCTTGACAGTGTTGCAATCAGATGAATTATTCCCCTTTCTGTTCCCAGTTCCCATACCCATAGACTCAAGGAGCACATCTACCTCTTTTGCCACTACATCCTGCTATGAGCTCTGTAATGAGTAAATCAGCATGCTTCCCAAAACCCTTGCCAAAGTCCCCTACTCTGTAAATTTAGTCTTATCTCAGGGGAATCATGTGGCCTGTGCCTCTGTTTTGCTCAGTCCACGTTCACATTTCTCCAGCTTGAAGCCACCACCTTGCAGGGCAGGGGACTGAACTCAGCATGTGTCAGGCTCTGAGTTCAAGAGTGGGCACAAGGGATGGACACAGTGATGACTCCTTGGTGCTCTTCTTCTCTTCTGGCAGGTCTCACACTGTGTCTCAAGAAGCAGGTCCACTGGTATGTGATTGGGTTGGGCACTGGGCCAGAAGTCCACTCCATCTTCTTTGAAGCTCATACATTCGTGGTGAGAGGCCACCGTCTCAGCAACCTAGAAATTTCCCCTGCCACGTATCTCACAGCCCAGACCATGCCAGGAACAGCTGGCTGGTTTCGGATGTTCTGCCAGTTACAGTCCCATCAGCAAGGTAACCTTATTCTGCAAGAGTTTGGGGGAAAAAGAGTTCAAGAGATGGCCCGGGCTTGGGGTTCTATGCACTTCTGCAGCTACAATGCCCCCCCTGCTCCATAGTGTAACATCCATGCGCAATCTGGCCTATGGCCAGGATGGCATATGTTGACCCATGTGATGACCCATTTGATGGGGACAGTAGTGGAGAGGACATCTTCCAAACAGAGCCTGGGGAATTGTGTGCCTGCGTTGGCATATCAATGTGATCCTTTCTGCCTGGCTTATCTGAACCCAGATGGCATGGAGGCCTTTGTGAAGGTGGAGGAGTGTATGGAGGAGCGTGTGATGAAGATGGGGAAGCTATCAGATGAGCCAGATGACATGGATGACCCTGATGACATGGATGACCCTGAAGAATATGAGGAAACTTATCATGTTATCCAAGTACGCTCTTTTGCCAAAGAGAAGCCTATGACATGGACTTACTACATTGCAGCTGAGGAAATGGACTGGGACTATGCCCCTGTGAAGCCAGTGTCTCTGGACAGGTAAGAGTGGGCATGTGTCCATGAGGCTGCATCTTGAGGCAGCCCTGCCAGCTTGTTCCCTTTCCCCTAGGAATTTATTTTCCTTCTGCCTAACAGACAGTTGGACAATTTCATTCTTCCTTGTTAGTATGGATGCAGGACAAGGATGATCTTGGGGAGGCCATGGGAAGGACTTGGCTTTGCTCCATTTTACCAAATGCTCCACAAAGGCATTTGTCTCTGGGGCATTTGTGTCTTTGTTGCCCAGGTCTCTGGGGTCAGGCCCTTCTGCACAGGCAGAAATGCCTAGTGAACTTCCTTACCCTTCAGCCAGGAGGCCCTGCACAGCCAGGGCATGTGCCCACAGCCTCAGAGCATGGCTGTCTTTACCCTGTCTGGAAGGGCCTGCTCTAGATGGCAGAGGCAATTAGACCCTGCTGCTCCAATTCTTGGAGGGAGAGGTGATGCAAGTGTAATATCTCAGCAGAAGTACCTTAGTCCGCACTGCATGGCAATGATGACTGTCACTGGTCCCAACATCAGTCTGCTGACACAGGCTTTCTGGGCTGGGCCTGGATTGGTACTGAGGTCACCAAGTTCTGCTCTAGATGGGGATTCCACACAGTGGCTACTGGAGCAAGGCATGCAGGACAGAAATCCCAACCTGAAGCCTCTCCCAGGGTAAGCCAGAGGAGGTGTCCTCTTCAACTTAGGGCTGGCCTTGCTTCTGGGAAGGAGTTAGGACAATTAAGAAAATGCAGCTGCTCTGTTGCATTATACCCACATACTGGGAGTGTTCCCTGACACAGGACAACCTGCCATACTCTCAGGTCCAACAGTTACCACTTCCCTCCAAGACAGGACAGTGTCAGCCCAAGGGTGCCACTGTGCAAGCTAGTTGATGCTTTCACCAGTAAAGAAGGACTGAATCACGTTAAATGTTATTCTCCGGGATGCATATTGTGATTGCAGAGATGGGTGTCCCCACTGTGCACTGGTAGTCTCTGGACAACCGTGTAGGTCTCTGGATGATGGAAGGTCTTGCTCTGGTTCTGACATCATCCCGCACGTGGCCATTTGTTCTTTCTCTGCCTTGCCTGCAGAAACATCACAAGGCTCTTCCTGGAGGCTGGCCCTCAGCGGATCGGTTCAAAGTATAAGAAAGTGATGTTTGTCGAGTATGAGGATGCAACCTTCAAGAAGCGCAAGGTGTCACATCAACTGGACAAGGGAATTCTGGGGCCTGTCATTAAGGGGGAGGTTGGAGATCAGTTTAAGGTAAGAGAGAGAATACTTTCCACAAAAAAGGACTGAAAGGGAAACTTCAAAGCTTGATGATGATCCTCTTAATAGCTCTTGGTTTGTGGCTAAGTTCTGACATAAGTCCTTGTGGTGCTCTATTATGTTTGGTAATGTCCAAAGTTCACTAGATAGGCAGTTACTGAAAGCTAAAGCTAAATCCCCTTGGTGAGATCAGCAGAGATGCACAGAATATTGTCCGGTACCCTTGATTTGACTTCATTGCAGGTGTCTTAGGAATCATGTGAATTAATCCGTGACACGTGGCATCAACACTTCCTTCTGAGGCAAGAGTGTCCTTTCATCCTCTACTCTTCTCCATCTGTGTGCTCTTACCATACTAGTACTGGGGACTGTGGCTTGTGTCTCCCCAAATGCCTCTACTGACCACTTGACTTGTTTGCTGCTGGAAGGAATGGGATTGTTTCCATGAGCTTCACATTTCTGCTGCCTCCTTGGGGTTTCCTGTGCAGTTGTGGCCATGGAGCTGAACGTAAAGCCTGTGGCAAAGCTATGACAGACCTATTTTGAGAAATAAATGAGGGGCTTCATGCAGTGAAGTCGGGGAGCACTTTGAAGCTGTTGGCTGCTGTGCCTACATAGTGTCTTGGTCCCCTGAGCCTCCTATATTGACAGACCTATCTCATATGCAAAGTGAGACTAAAACCAGCAACTTTCCCTTTAATAAACCTCATATTTTCATGCCCTCCCTAAAATGAGAATCTCCTGGAAAGAGGGACAGTGTAAACTGGTAGAGAAATACACAGTTGCTTCTTCTCCTGACTCCTACTTTGTGGTCTCAGATGTGTCCGAGTTCCTCCCTGTTAGATGCAGGTAGGTGATCCCAAAACACTGCTGCCCTGCATTTCCCTCCCTGTGAGGACACTGAGAGCAGCCTTGAGGGCTCCCAGTGTTCAGAAAGCATTAAACATTCCTGTTGTCTGTCCTCATTTCAGATCGTGTTCAGGAACCTGGCAAGCCGACCATATAACATCTACCCTCACGGCCTCACCGATGTAAGGCCATATCATGCCATGAAGCCCTCTCAAAGTAAGGCAGGCCCTGAGAATTTGGGGCATCACTTTGATAAGGAAACCTTACTGATCTTGTCGCTGTCTTCAGATACTAGCATAAACTAATTAGTGTATTTATCAGCACTTGTTTTGCAAGCTTGCATGCATTCTTTAGGGCATAGAATGTAAGGGTCTTTGACCAAAACAAAGAAGGTGATGTCTACACAGCAGGAGACCTGTTAAAACTGGTTCTGCAGGTTTGTCAGCAGAAATGAGGAAGATCGCCCTAAGACCCTAATAGAGTACTTGCCCACACAGGACTAGGTGGAGATTGGACAGACACATATGTCAATAATTTCTTGGAAAACTACTGAATATGTAACCAAATTTTCAGAAATCTAATGCACAGTCATGTGTACGTTGTATGAGTGTGTCCTGGTTAACTGCAGATGGCACACATATTTGGAGGAGTAATCCCCCGTGCACCCAGCGCTGCGATAAAGAATACCTACTTAATAACACTATGTTATTATTGAGTTTATCTCAGAATCCTTGCCCAGCCACACCTAGCCTCCCACTTTGGTGAAGAGTGTTAGTAAGCAAGGGGGCTTGGAAGCTCTGATTTTTTAATCAATTTGGCTGTTGCTGTTCTTCTGGGCCAGGAGAAATTCCTGCAGCCCATGGTAAGACTGGTTGTCCAACCTGTCTGTTCAGGTGCCTGAGCCCTGCAGTCCTGGAGCTGATAACGATTCTAGATTCATGTTCCCCTTGGTGTCATGTAATCCTGTCTTTAAGGAAGGATTGGATAATGGCTGGAAGAAGGGGCGTTGTCAACCAGGAAGCTGGGACCATGTTGTTTGATCTGTCCTGGAGGCCTCCACGTTCTGATTAGGCAGGAACCACCCTGGTGATCCTGCCTATGTTTGCCAGTTTGCTTACAGTCCTCATCCCTGAGCTCCCCCCTGCCCTCCTTTAATGTGGTAGGGTCATTATAATTCAGATTCTCCTCTTGCAGCTTCATGGGTTTTGCTCTGGGGTTCTTGAGTTACCAGGTCCCTTTTCCAAAACTGCTTTCATCCCCTGTCAGCATGTTCCCAGGATCCCAACTTGTGCAAAGCCATCCCACATCCCAGCAGGGCAAACTCGTGCCTCATCCCTCTCCCCTTCTCCTCTTTGTCCTTTTGGGTGCATCACAATGATGGGAGAATTGAAGAGGCTAGAGAAAAGTTCCTCTGCTGCAGCAGAGGTAACAGAACCAGAACAGCAGCCACTAAGGAGTTCAGTGGACTAGGTGACCTTTGTGACCCATTACTATCTAAATTAAGGTTTTCTTTTGGGAGAGTCAAAAGGGCAAAGTGGCTCATCAGCTGGCAGAACTAAAGGAGCAAAGCCACACAAGGGAGCTGTGAGCCCTGTCCATGCCCCTGTCAACATGCCTCAGTCAGACATGGCTCACCAGCTGTACCAGCAATTCAAGTCTGTGAAAGCAGGCCAGTTATGGTTCTCAAGCCACAGGGATGATGCTCTTTAGGGGAGTATAAATAAAAAGAGCTATTCCTACCCTGAGTGACATAGGAGCTTTGCAAACCATGCTCTTACAGCAGCTCAGCTGGGCGCTTGGAGCAAAGAAAGGTCTTTTCCTAAAGCCATGTCAGTGTAAGATCCTGTTGAATGCTCAGAGCATTTATTTGCATTTGAGTTTTCCTTCTGTTCCTTCCAGATCTCCCTGTTGTTTTTCTCATAGTCTAGTTGTATTTGCCTAAAAATCTACCTTTCCTTGCTTTGTTTTTCACTCATTTCAGCCCTGCCCAGTTCTGTACCTCCATCTGCAAACTCCTTTAGGCAGCCCAGACGTGGCTGAGACTGGGCAAATTTTCCAGTTTGCAGGAGTCTCAAGAGCTATCCAAAGAGCCTCTCCATCCTCACCTAGTCCCAGGAGCTCCTTTTGTCCAGACCAATCTTCCATGCAAGCACATGCTAGCAGCCAGTGTGCCATCCTGGGACAGGTGTGGGTTTGGGTAGTTTCCTGTGCAACTTGTGTGGTCAGAAAGCCTCCTTTTTAAGCTATTTTTAAAAGAGCAATAATTCCTTGCAGGAGCAGCCCCAACCTAACTAATTTGTCCTTGGGCTGTGTATTGCCAGATAAGAATGTGAAGGACATTCCTATTCCCCCTGGCCAGTCATTCACTTACAGCTGGAGGATCACTGCTGAGGATGGGCCAACACAGGCAGATCCTCGCTGCCTCACCCGTTTCTACTACAGCTCCATCGACCCAGTTCGCGACACAGCCTCAGGCCTGATTGGGCCCCTCCTGCTCTGCTTTAAGAAGTCCATGGATCAGAGGGGAAATCAGGTAGGTCCTTCCTTTGTTGCCTTAACTGTCAGGCTGAAAAGCTGGAATAACTGTGGTGGGTGAAATATTTGGGTAAAGCCAAATTTGTCTGTCCTATTCTCTTCAACCCTACCATCGGTCCCAATGCCCCTTGCCTTCCCCATCCCCCCTTGCACGCTTCCTTTTCTCCAAACTTGAAGCCTTACTCCTGTGAAATAGCAGTAAACTGTTCCTCGTGGACCTAGGCTAAGAGCTGGCAGCAACACTGGGCCCTGAGGGCACTCTGATCAGTCCAGGAGGAACTGCTTCCTTCTCTGCCTTCTAGATGATGTCAGACAAGACGAGGTTGGTTCTGTTTTCTGTCTTCGATGAAAACCGCAGCTGGTACCTGGAAGAGAACATCAAGCGGTTCTGCACTGATGCAGCCCATGTGGATACCCAGGACCCCCAGTTTTATGCCTCCAACATGATGCACAGTGAGTGCTCAGCCAGGGGCTCCCTGCAAAGCCCTGGCAGACACAGTCTAATCCCTGCCCCAGGGAACAAGGAGGGAACATGCAGCAGCCATGGGGGAATCAGGTCCTGATGAAATGTTTCACCCTTTCTTTTTTCCAGCTATTAATGGCTTTGTTTTTGACAACCTCCAATCAAAACTCTGCCTGCATGATGTTGTGTACTGGTATGTCCTGAGTGTTGGGGCCCAAACAGATTTCCTCTCCATCTTCTTTTCTGGAAACACATTCAAGCACAACATGGTCTTTGAAGATGTGCTTACCCTTTTCCCGTTTTCTGGAGAAACGGTCTTCATGAGTTTGGAAAAGCTAGGTTAGTAACGTGGGCTATTCTATAAACCATGGGCTTGGCATCACAGCAGAGATGTGAGCACCTCCAGACAGGTCTCTGGTACACGATTGCATTTTGGCAGCCCTAAGACCACAACCTGCTGGAACAGCAAAGTAAGAGGCAATGAATGATTAAATCTTTCCAAAGCTTAAAAAAATCTTTTTAAAGCTTAAACTACTGTATTTTACTTCATTATTAACATGCATTAAGGTCACACATACTGATAAGCCAGCAAGCTGGCTGCAGTAACATAAGCTCCATGGACCTCGCATTAGCATCCTTGGCTCCAACCTCAGCGGTCAAAGGGACCATCAGTGCTGTCCCTCCTACAGGTTCAGCCACTATTCACGGTACCCCATTTACCTCCACACCTTTGCAAGGACAGAAATTTCATCCATGGATCAGTCCTAGGAAGAATTTGCATCAGTGTTCAATCTTATCTCCCCACTCAGCATTTTTTCCTTATCATTTGCAAAAGTGGTGCCATTAACCATTTACTCACAGAACACAGAATTTACCGTGTGATTGCAAATACTGATATAATGGTCACGAGTGCAGCACCCTGAGCTAAGATGACAGGGCTTCTAGATACCCCAGGAAGCTTTCTAAAACCAAGCCAAACATTGCATCTGTTTGAGCTCTGATTTTTGCCTGCTGATCTGAAGTAGGCAAGCAGCTCAGCCAGCATCAGATGACAGCTCTCTCCAGCATCAGAGCTTGGTTATTAAACACCTCCTCACCCACTCTTGGCATGTGCAGAAGAGGTGCTCACTGTAAGGAGAAAACATGTTAGCTGGGGATGTGAGCAAGGGGCAGCCTTTTCATTTCTTTCTTCTTGAGTGGGAGAGATGTGACAGTGTCTGGGAGAGAGGTGTATTTGACAGCATCATCATGTTTTTTGGGGTAGGTAATGGTGATTACTATGATGCTGCCAATAATCCTGAAGGTTCTGTAGGTTCCCAGTGCAATTAACTGTTCTTACCAAGCGACTGCTGAGGCCTCACAGGTGTGTGTAGCTTGCTAAGCTCTGGTAGGAACCAGCGGTTCTGCTGCTGGTGTTTGTTCAGACTGGCTCTGATGTCGCCAGCAACCTCGATGTCTTGTGAGATCAGCTGTAAGATACCCTAGGGATTATGAAAACATGAAGTCATTCTGTGATTCTGTGAAATCACTACCATGAACCAGAGGCTGTCTGAAAATACGGGTTGCACTAGCAAGAGAGCAGCATGGGGGTGGCAACTTTTCTGATTTCCCGCTGTGATGGGCTGATGGTGTCCTTGTCCTCTCTTGAGACAGGCATCTGGACACTAGGGTGCCTGAATTCTGATTTCAGAAACCGAGGGATGCACGCCAAGTTCACAGTCTTGAAGTGCCAGCATGAGCAATATGCTTATGGGGAAGATTATGTGCATTTGGAGGAGGAGGAGGAGGAGGAGGAGGAGGAGGCGGTGGAGGAAGAAGGCGCCTTTGACTTCCAACCCAGGGGCTTCTCTGAAAGAAAGAAATGGCACAGGCCACGTGTGAGTGAGCAACTGAACAATGTCACCTCTTCCAGAAATGAGACAGAGAAGCCAAGACTGAGCTTGACAGAACCCAGCCATGGAGCCTTCCTGAGCAGTGGCAAAAATACTGATCCCTCTTCCAATGGCACATCAACATTTTTAGGAACAGTCCCACATCCGGCTGATATCTCCATGTCTTCTATGCCAGAGACGAACTATGAGCCAGTGTCCTATGAATCCTTTCTGGAAGATGAAGAATTGTCAAAAATCATCAGCCAGGAGGAAGGATTTGGAACTCTCACGTCCAGAGAACACTTGACAAGTGTCAGTGGAAGGGTTCATGGTACTGTAAGCTCAGAAGAAGGTCATCAATGGCTGCATGAAGCCACATCAGCTCCAGAAGATGCTCTGGCAGGAAAGATGGTGACAAAAATCTCAGAGGTGCAGGAGCCAGTAAAAAGGATGATGGTCCAGTCTGGCAGTACATTACAGATCCCGGAAGCAGAGCCTCAAAAGACAGCTACTCATGCAGGAAGTTTGTGGGACGCAATTGCTCATGATGCTAGCAAAGCTTTTCTTCAAGAGAACAGGAGCTCCTTGCACCAGAATTACCTGGAGCACAATCTGGGACTTTATGAAACATCTTCACAGGGTGCTGAGGACAAGTTGCCAAGAGGGACTAATAAAATATCCTTAAATCTATACAAGTGGAAGGAGACAATTAAGACAGATCCAGCTTTAAGTACTGATCTTAACTCTTACTCCACTCTGGACAATCTTTCTGCATCTTCAGATGAGACAGAAGACAACAGGACTTTTCATGCTGTGGTTCACAGTCACACCAGAGAAAGCAATTATTCATCAAATGAGTTAGACTCTAGGCTGGAGAAAAGACTTCACGAAGTGGTTTTGCAAGGCTCTTATGAATCTTTTGAAGGGAAAAATGATTCTTTCTCAGACCTGGGACCCAGTAAACCTGTACAAGAACAAATCTTCACAGATGAGAGTAACTACTTGCCTGAAAAAAGTGTCACAGAACAAGAAAACAGTGAACTTGTCAAAGGCACAAGCCTTCTAGAAAACACTTTTACACACACCAATGACTTTGAGCCTTCCAGCTATATAATGACAGAAAAGAGGGATGAATTAATCTTGGAGGCAGTAATTCAGGATGCAGCAGCCACTAAGGAATTGTCAGAGATGGACAGTCTTGCCTATCCTGAATCAAATGTTGTGGCCAATGACACAAGGCAGTTTCTAAATGCTTTCTCAAACAGCCCTGAGCAGTTTCTGAGACAAAGAGCTCCATCCCTGAGCATAAGTGGCTCCAACTGGAGGCCTCAACAAGCCAGACCACTGGAGAGAAGAGGCTTGTTGCATGGTCTGGGTCTTTCCAACACTAGTTGGCCTGGCAGCAGGTCCAACCTCTCTGAAGGTAACAGAACAGAACAGGATCTGGCCAGCCAGACCCCTGAGACAGCAATGCATAAGAAAGCCCCAAAGACATGTGGACCTCATTCCCTTTTTTGCAGTGCTCGCTTCAAAAAGAGGTCCCTGGTATCAAGCGACAGTTTGCCTGAGGTGGTGGTGGCCCAGCAAAGCCTGGAAGAAAGATCAAACATTGTTGAGGGGGGACTATACCTGGGCACAGACGCTCCACAGGCTCTACTTGTGTATAGTGCTGATGAGATGCATCCTGAGGGGAGGCAAAGCACAGATGAGGGTGTACGGAGCAGTAGTGAGGGGACCCAGCACAGCAGACGTTCCTCCCCCATGCAGGGAGCACTAAGGAGAACACCGGGGATGGAAACAAGCAGCTCAGAAATGCTGGCTGCTGAGGCTGCAGACCTGGACTCAAACTGGGACCCAGTCTCCCTAGGGGCGATGGGATATGCCAGAGGCTTTCAGAGCCCAGCTTTGGCTGAGCTGCAGCTGAGCAGCGATGCTGTCTGGGGGGCTCCTGGGAGCAAGCAAGCTCAGGTGAGAAGACAGATGGAGGAGACAAACTCTGTGGAGCAACTGGGACAGTTCAGTCCCGAGCTTCAGCAGCTCAAGACCAATGCCACAGAGGACTATGTGCCTGAGAACATGTCTGGGCAAAGCACAGAAGAAAGCCCCATGAAACCAGCCTCTAAAGAAAATGATTCCTGGTCTCCAAGCAGCCCTGCTCACAACCACAGCACTATCAAAAATACAGCCAAATATGTACAGACCATGGAAGGATGGCAGATGCTCCGTGAGGAAGCTGTCATCAAAGAAACTGGGAAGAGAGAGGTCCAGGGTCTAGGAGAGTCCAAGGAGGATGGGGAAAGCAACAGCACAGCTGGGAAGAGGAATCATGCCCCAGAACATAGGGAGAGACCAGCTCTGAACAATGTGAGCCATTCCAGGCCCTCAAAGATGGACTATGACGAATATGGTGACACAGAGCAGACGATGGAGGATTTCGACATGTATGAGGAAGAGGAACATGACCCACGCTCCTTCCAGGGGGTGCTACGGCAATACTTCATTGCAGCAGTGGAAGTGATGTGGGAATATGGGAACCAGAGACCCCAGCACTTCCTAAAAGCCACGTAAGTGTGACTGTTCCTCGCGTATTCCTTCTGCGCTGCGTGGATTGTGCAGTTGACATGTGAGTTTGCCTGTTCTGGCAGGCAGAACCACAGGTCTGGGACTGTCCAACCCAGCCAAGCAGCCCAGGGGAAGGACGCTCGCAGTGCTTCCCCTCCCTCTGGGGACTTTTATAACTCCAGCAACCTTGAGCTTCCCTGCAAGTTGGTCAGGGATGCTCTAGGCTCTGCAGCAGCCCTGCCATGGCTGCCATCCCTATGTGACAGTATCATCTGACTTGCTTAACTGTCCTCACACCACCAGGAACCCCAGGAGGGGCAGGAGGAAGTCTTTCCAGCGGTACCGCAAGGTGGTTTTCCGAGAATACATGGACGATTCCTTCACGCAGCCTCTGCTGCGGGCGGAGATGGACGAGCACTTGGGCATCCTCGGGCCATATATCAGGGCAGAAGTTGAAGATGTTATCATGGTAAATTGAAAGTTCCTATTTCCTTTAAAACCTGAAATCCCCCCACTGCCAACTGCTCAGCCAGATGGTGTGCTGAGGTGGTCCTGCAGGCTCTGCAATGCCCATGAGCTCACCTTCAGGGTTCAGGGGCAGGAGCTGTCTTGTGGCACCCTGTATGGTACATGGATGGGACCAGGCTGAGAGACAGGGGGACCTCAGTGGCTGAAGGAATGGTCCAGTAGGAACCTTAGAGCACTCAGATGCAAAGTCCTGGACCTGAGACAGAGCCAAGCCCTGCAACAGCATAGCCCAAGCAGCTTCTGGGTTCCATGGGCAGCCTTTTGGGTTAAGGGATTGTAAAAAGGGTAATGAGCTAAGCAGAATTCAGTACAGCTTCTTTGGGTGCTTTGTTTAAGGGCAAGTTTGGGCTTCCTTACCACCAAAGGTCCTTTAGTGCCCACTTAAGGAAGAGGTGAAAGGCTCTTCAACAGATTCAGGACTTGTATGCCTAGAGAAGTTACCCAGTTTTCACTGAAATCATCACTAGGGTGGATTCAGCACTCTTGGGCTCCAGAGACAGTAGTGTAGCTGACCTTACTCCCATTGAGAAGAGAGAGGGCCTCATCCTGCTGATGTGACCAGGATGCGCTTTCCACTGGAGATCACACTGTACCACCACAGCTTGTGGTTCAGCAGGGGCTGGCCACTGCATGGGGCCCAGCTGGAGGTCTGGGCACTGAGGATCTGGCTGCCTCCTTCCCATCAGCTAGCTGGATCCCCAGGACCCAGGGCACTCTCAGTGCTGTACCTAGCCCCCTCCCAACCCTCCCTTTACTTTGCCTTCCGTCCGGTGCAGGTTACATTCAAGAACCTGGCCTCACGTCCCTTCTCCTTCCACTCCACACTGGAAGCCTACAAGGATACAGAGGATGCAACGCAGGGCGGAGAGGCAGTGCAGCCTGGAGATCTCCGGAAGTACTCCTGGAAAGTTCCGCCCCAGATGGCACCCACCACACAGGAGTTCGACTGCAAGGCCTGGGCTTACTTCTCCAATGTGGACCTGGTAGGTGGGAGCCTGTGTCATGGGGCATCCTAGGAAGGAGAGGCATCACACCTGGGTCCTGGCTGTGAGGTCAAGGCTTTACTTATGGTGCTGTGCTGAGAACAGCCTGTGGTAGTATAGATTTTCAGGTGTCTAATACAGTGATGTATGCATGTTAGCCCTTTCTCTTCTCTCTCTCTCTTTCCTGTTCCCCAGGGGTGAGTACTGGGTCCAGTCTTATTTAACTTATTCATCAGTGACCTAGGTGAGGGGACAGAGTGTATCCTTAGCAAGTTTGCTGATGACACAAAATTGAGAGGTGTAACTGACTCCCCAGAGGGCTGTGCTGCCATCCAGCGTGACCTGGACAGGCTGGAGTGTTGGGCAGAGCAGAACTTAATGAGGTTCAACAAGGGCAAATACAGGGTCCTGCACCTGAGGAGGAACAACCCCATGCAGCAATAGAGGTTAGGGGTAGACCTGCTGGAAAGCAGCCCTGAGGAGAAAGGTCTTGGAGTCCTGGTAGACAATAAGTTAACTATGAGCCAGCAATGTGCCCTTGTGGCCAAGAAGGCCAATGGTATCCTGGGGTGCATTAAGAAGAGAGTGGCCAGTAGGACAGGGGAGGTCATCCCCTCCTTCTCTTCTGCCCTGGTGAGGCTGCATCTGGAACACTGTGTCCAGTTCTGGGCTTCCCAGTTCAAGAGAGACAGTGAACTATTGGAGAGAGTCCAGTGGAAGGCAACAAAGATGATCAGGGGACTGGAGCATATTTCCTACAAGGAAAGGTTGAGAGAGCTGGGACTGTTTAGCCTGGAGAAGAGAAGACTCAGAGGAGACCTTACCAATGTCTATAAATATCTAAAGGGTGGGTGCAAGGAGGTATGGATCTGGACTCTTTTCAGTGGTTGCCCAGTGACAGGACAAGGAACAATAGGCATAAGCTGTAACACAGAAGGTTCCATCTAAATATGAGGAAAAACTTCTTTACTGTGAGGCGGGTGGAGCATGCTGCCCAGAGAGGTTGTGGAGTCTCCTTCTCTGGAGATATTCAAAACCCACCTGGATGTGATCCTGTGTAATGTGCTCTAGGCAAACCTGCTTGGGGGGAGCTTGGACTAGATGATCTCTAAAGGTCCCTTCCAACTCCAGTGATTCTGTGAATTGGGTTTTTCCCCCTTTCCCCAGTTGTACCAGCTTATGAGGCATGTAGGGAACTAGGATTCTGCAGTCCCTCGCCCCTCTGCCAAATCTGCCTGAATTTGGCCCATGGGTTCCAGTGTTAGTGGGATAGGGACTGTTGGACAGACAGGACCACTTCTCTTGAAAGCACATGCAAACACTTGATGCACAGCATGTCTTAGCTAGGGGCAGAATGTGGATCCCCCAGTGAACCCAGCATGTCCTTCCCACCCTGTGCATGAGTGGGAACTGGGCCTGGGATGAAGACAGGGCCATTGCTATCCTTGCTGCATTGCCTGCAGGCATTAGTGCTGCCTCCGCCTCCAAGGCAAACCCTTCTTTCCTGGCTCTCTGGCAGGAGAAGGACCTACACTCAGGCCTCATTGGGCCACTGATCATCTGCCACGATGGGGTGCTGAACTTTGTTTTTAGAAGGCAGCTAGCTGTGCAGGAGTTCTCCCTTCTCTTCACCATCTTTGATGAAACCAAAAGCTGGTACTTCCCAGAGAATATGGAGAGGAACTGCCAGCCTCCCTGCCGCATCCAGCTGGACAACCCTGATTTTAGGAGAAACCATTCCTTCCATGGTAAGGACCCTTGCCCTTACTCTTTCCATCCCAGAATCTGTATTGGGATGGAAAAAACATGGAGCCTTGAGCTGCTCCTGACTGCTGCTTTCCCCAGCCATCAACGGCTATGTGAGTGACACGCTACCTGGGCTGGTGATGGCTCAGCAACAAAGGGTCCGATGGCACCTCCTGAACATGGGCAGCACTGAGGATATCCACTCCATCCATTTTCATGGGCAGCTGTTCAGTGTCAGGACTAGCCAGGAGTATCGCATGGGAGTCTACAACCTTTATCCTGGTGAGATGAAGCACAAGCACTGTGCACACCCTGGCTGCCGGGGTTTCACATCCATGTCCATTAGGAAGTGCCAAGCCTGCGGGGGGATAGCAAGGAGAGGGAATGGATCTGGAAGAGGCTGGCTCTGTGTTTGCACAGCGCTTGGCATCCTATTACAGCCAGTAACTCCCCTCTGCTTTGCTCTCCATTCCTGACCAGGTGTCTTTGGGACAGTGGAGATGTGGCCCTCACGTGCTGGGATCTGGCGGGTAGAGTGCAAAGTGGGAGAGCACCAGCAAGCCGGGATGAGCGCTCTCTTCCTCGTGTACAACCTGAGTGAGTGATCCTCTTTGCACCTTGACCTGCTTGGTGCCATGGCAAGAGCCAGTATGTTTTTGAGTTCCCTCCTCCAGGTCTCTCAGTGTTTTCCCTGGAGTGGCCCAAGTGGGGTCTTCTGGGTTTTCACTTTGAGAGAAAGTCACGGCTTCAGCCCTTGTCACCCTACACAGCTCAGCAGAGAGCACAGAGTCGGGAACATGGTTGGGATGAAGGCTGGGAGACCAGCTTCATTTGGCTGCACATATTTACTTCCAGAGCTCTTGTTTTCCAAAACTGAAGGTCCCTGGACCTTCTGTAAAATACACCTACCTCAGCAACAGCATGCACATGCTGTTGCCTGCCCGCACTGTTGGGAAGGTACAGTACCCAGGTGCTTAACCACATCATGAGGTAAAATAGGGCACAAAGTGATGGCAGGAGACAGAAAGCAACACTGCCTGACTACAGGTTTCTCTGACAGAAACATCCCCAAGAGAACTGCAAAATCCACAGGAAACCTCTCACTCCATTCACCTACCTCACCATAATTAAGCACTGGGGAAAGTGGTTTGTGAGAGTAGTATTTTGTCAGTGACAGTCTCTCTCCTCTTTCTAAAAAAATATTAAATGCCAGCCAGAAAATGTTTCTGTAAGTTCAAAATCTGCTTAAGATTCAAATTCGCATTATCCCCAGAAGCACTTGCCATGCAGCAGATGCCAAGGTGTGACAAGTTGCTAATAATAATGGTTATTATAAGAGGCAAACAGCCCTGTGCTCAGCAGACCAGAATAGAGACACAGAGAGACAGGGCTTTCAGGCAGACTTTCCTTTAGCAACATGATATTTGTTTTAAAAAGATGATGCCTAGCAACAAAAAGGCCTAGGAGTAAGACATGAGTATAAAGAAGATACACTTGTCAGCATTGCTGGGAGATCAGGACATGGGAATGAGAGGCCAGGGACTCAGGGACATGAGTTTGCCAAAAGGCTGCTGTGGCTGATGCTGGGAATGCTCTGCTGCTGACATCAGGGTCAGGAGCAAGAACTTCCAGCACCCCTAAAATTCAGGGGTGGATTTGAAACCCACCGCTTGGTGTGAGACAAACAAGCCTGGGGGCTCCTGGAGGCTTGAAACAACCTCCCTGAGCCTGGAGGTTGCTGCCCAGCCTAGGCTTTTCCTTCCAAAAGCCTTGTTATCTAATCAGCTCTCCCTGTTTTTTGCCCTCCTTCTCCCTGTTTGGCTGCAGACTGTCGAAGCGCCCTTGGCCTGGCCTCAGGCTACATTGCAGACTCTCAGATCACAGCGTCAGGGCAGTATGGTAAGTAGGGGTTGTTGCTGTAAGAAAGGCAGGTGAAGTTGAGGCAGCTTCAGCCAGCAAAACTCACATGCTTGCCTGCCCAAGGTTCCGCTACACTGTGTCCCCAGCAGAGTCCTTCCTGCATCCATGCCCATGCCAGCATGCCACTCAGGACGTGGAGATGCCTTCCCACTTGTCTAGCCCATCATGTCAGTGCTCTGCCACCCTTTACATGGCTACTAAATTGAGGGTGATCCTCAGGCCCCATCCTGCAGATGAATTTGCCACCTTGGGCTGGGCAGTGCCAGGGGCCAGCAGCATGCTCATATCTGTGTGCTCTTCTCACAGGGCAGTGGGCTCCTTACCTGGCCAGGCTGGGTAACACCGGCTCCATCAATGCTTGGAGCGCTGACCGCAGCAACGCCTGGATCCAGGTAAGAGGGCCCTTGTGGCTAGAGGTACCACTGGGGGCATTGCAAGAACATGCTCATGGCTGAGGCACAGTGCAGGAGGACATGAACAGATGGCCGGTGTGTCCCAAGCTACATCCTGCTATTTCCTCTGCTTCCCCTCTGGGAGGGGTCCTATGGGATTGTAACAGCAGTTGTTTTGGCCATGACTGCTGCTGGCCTAACCGTGAGATCCATCCTCAGTGCAGCAGAGGAATCACTTGGTAGTCCAGATGAAGCATCAGATTGTGCAAAAATCCCCCAAAGACCAACAACAGCTCACCTCTCCAAACAGCTCTTCCCTGCCCTCTCCCAACTGTTGGCTGACTTGTGCCCTTATGAACCTATTTTAACTAGTTTCACAACCTGTGCTCATTTATGTCATGAGGAAGTGAGTTCCACAGGTTAACAGTGCATTGTCTGAATGTGGCTTGGTATTTTGTCTGAAATGAATCCCTGACTTTTGTTCTCAGGTGGACCTTTTGCATGTCATGATTATTCACGGCATAAAAACACAAGGAGCGCGACAAAAGTTCTCCAGCCTTTACATCTCCCAGTTTGTTGTCTACTACAGCCTTGATGGGCAAAGGTGGAGGAACTACAAGGGGAATGGCAGCAGCACCCAGATGGTAAGGTGAACAGAGTCTTAAGGATCTTCCCAGAATGGGGTCTTTTGGATGATGAGGGCTAGGGAGCACTGTACACAAGGCAGAGATCTCCTGAGCCACTGCAATACTTGATTAGGGCAGAAACAGTGAGCATTCACTGCCAGAATGACTGAATCATGGATCACAGATCTGCAAGGGACTTGCTGTCTGTGTCCATCTGTCTCACTTTAAATTGACTGAGCTACTTCTTTCCATGATACCAGCCTGTGAGATCCACTGCTTAACATTATGTTGCATGCTACTTAGAGCTAGGCATTAAGATTTTGCCTGATTATATTTTTTGAACCCCAAAGGTAAATTTGGCTTTCTAAAAACATTGTGCAGATGATTTGAAGATCTCTGTTCATTAGAAAAAAACACTCCCTAAATATGCATAACTGATCATTCCATC
This sequence comes from Actenoides lindsayi, assembly GCA_025331215.1. Lineage (NCBI taxonomy): Eukaryota > Metazoa > Chordata > Aves > Coraciiformes > Alcedinidae > Actenoides > Actenoides lindsayi. The sequence continues at coordinate 27,540 of WTSP01011552.1, forward strand.
AGGAGAAGAAAAGTATCCAGAAAAGCCTCCATGATGTACACAGGCTATGGCCAAAACTTTTCCCAGGTTCAAATGTCCCAGGACTGACTTTTTTTTTTCTTCTTCTTCTTTTCCTCCTCTCTGTTTGATGAAAATACAAAACTATGCTTATTTGCACAGAACCTAAGTTTTTCTTTCTCCTGTTTCTCAGAGGTGCACCCCAATTTGGCCCATTCACACTTTTTTCATCTGACTCACATCTCAAATCATTTCCCTGAGCTGTTCTCTTGTAAGGATGGTGATAAGATATCAAAGTACCAGACAGAAATGTTCTTCTCTCCACTAATCCTTGTTCCATCTACCTCTCTTTCCACTGGTACAACAATCCTTTTTCTCCCTTTCCCTGCAGCGGTTCTTAGCAAATGTAGATGCAACTGGAGTGAAAGAAAATCACTTCAACCCTCCGATCATAGCCCGGTACATCCGCATTAACCCCACTCACTACAGCATCCGGACCACACTGCGCATGGAGCTCATTGGCTGTGATCTGAACAGTACGTTCCACCTCCAGATACCAAGCACCAAAGCTGGAGCCTCATCCCATGCAGTGCTGAGTGCCAGCTCTGTGTGTTTCAGGACTCCCAGGCAGTTGTGCAGGGGAAAGAAGGATGAGGCTGAAGATAGCATTGAGATACTGCAGGAACAGAACTGTAAAATCTCATTATAGTCTTAGACATAGCAATACCAGAGGGAGGGCGTGGGGTCAGCTCTCATCACCACTTTTTCCTGAACCACCAGAAACCTCCAGCAGCAGCTAGGCTGATAGATGGGGAGCTGCTGCCTCAATCTGGGGGAGCAGGGAACAAGCAGAGACAGACGCTGTTGACTTTTTCTCTGTTTTTGCCACTCCAAGGCAAGACTGCTTTGGCCCACAGCATGACCCAGGGCAGCAGTGCTCTGGAATCCTTTCTTTAGCCTTGCACACCAGCAGAGTGGACTCTCCAGCAGCTACAAGCAGCAGCGACTGTGCTGTCACCTCATGACAGGCCACAAGCCTGCAGGCTGGCTCTGAGGCATCTGTGCACATGCACATCTGGTAGTGTGCAGGATGTCTTCCTGCCAGGTATTCTTGCCATTCCCTTGGAGACAGGTTCTCCTTATGTCCTGATAAATGAAAAAATTCTTCACATTCCTCCTAGATAAAATCTCCAGGGTGAAAAGAAAGTGGAACTAGTGGCAGGTGTAGTTTGGCACTCCTGAGACAGAGCCATGATGCACGTAGGGGCCCTCAGCAGTGCGGGGACTATGGTGCTGCAGCAAAGCACAAGAGAACCTGTAACCAGGGAAAGCACATAGAGAGCAGCTGGAGCAGTAAGCAGCCAGAAGGCATGTCCATGATGGATGTGTTTCCCCACTCTGACAAGCATTGCTCCTCTCTTCCAGGCTGCTCCATGTCCCTTGGAATGGAGAACAGAGGGATCCCTGACCAGCGCATCTCCGCATCCTCCTACAGCACCAATGTCTTCTCCAGCTGGTCACCCTCCCAGGCCCGCCTGAACATGCAGGGGAGGACCAACGCGTGGAGGCCAAAGGTAGCCCATGCAAAGAGATCCCCAGGGGCATGGGCAGGCAGGTGGGATCCCAGCAGGCAGGTTGGATGCTTGCAACCTCTCCTAGCCAGGGCTGCATGGGTATAGTCATGTGCATTGTGCACTGGCTTCAGCTGTAACAAACACGTCTTTCTCATTGTTGCTGAAGGGCTGAAGGCAGTCTGTCCTTCCCCAGAGCAACAGTCCCAGTGAGTGGTTGCAGGTGGACTTTGAAGTAACAAAGAAGGTGACTGCGATCATAACCCAAGGTGCCAAGGCTGTCTTCACCCACATGTTTGTGACAGAGTTTGCAGTCTCCAGCAGCAACAACGGTGTGCATTGGAATCCAGTCCTGCAGGATGGCAAGGAGAAGGTAGGCAGAGCCAGTCCTCACAGGATTTTTGCAAGACCACTGAGCTGGCCACGCTGTGCTTTTTCCTCCCTAAAGGGTTCCCAAGTGGTACTTGTCTGTGTTGATTGTGTCCCTCAAGTCAGTGGCTTACTATACCAGCAGAGGAGAGCCCATCACTGGTTTTTCTCTCCTCTCCAGATTTTCAAGGCAAACCAAGACCACACCAGCACAGTGATGAATAGCCTTGACCCCCCCCTCTTTGCTCGCTATGTGAAGATACATCCCCGTCGGTGGCACAACCACATTGCCCTGCGGATAGAGTTCCTCGGCTGCGACACACAGCAAGAGTACTGACAGGTGCAGGTCCAGGCATGGGCAGCACCAGTGTGAGGAACCACCTCCAATCAGATGCTGGAGTCAGCCCTCTAGGGCCCTGGCTGCTCCTGCTGCTGAGGAGTAGAAGGCCTAAGAGCTGTCACTGTGGCTGGCTTGTTATCAGCCTCTTCTTGTCCCTCATATACCACAAGCCATATAGCCAGACATAATGCTGAAGAATTAAACAGTAATTTTCCATTATCTCTCTGTACTTTCTCCTCTGCTGCAACCTTGGAGTCCCCAGGGGCTCAGTCAGCATTATCAGCAGCTAGCAATTAATTAGTCCCAGAACTTCTCAGCTTCATTTTGTACAAGTTCCTGCTGCCCAGGCACAGTCCTGAAGGAAGAGGAGGCAGCAAAGATAAGAGCTGTGGGAGGAGGCTCTGCACCAGGTCCCAGCATTCATTTAATAATCAGTGGTGATTGGTGGCTTGAGGGAGACAGTGCTTGCTCAGCCTAAATCAGCACTGGAGTTTGGCCCTCCACTTCCTTTCATCTCCTTCCCATAATGCTCACACTGCCACAGCTGGGTGCTATCATCCTGCTTCATGAGGCTCCCTTGCTCATTCACTGGAGGAGTTCTGTAGATGCCTGTGGTTCCCAGGGGCTCTGGTGGGATGCTAACTGCTGGATGAGCTGACACCTTCCCATGAACCCCAGCAAGGTGTGTCATGGGCTGAAGCCATCTTCTCACCACAGGTGGCTTTCCTCCTCACTGGCACCTGCTCCACATAGTGGTAGGTGTCTCTTCTCCCAGGAATGGCATCTCATGTCTCTCATGAGTTAGTGACCTTCCAGAGCAATAGCCACTCACAAAGGCCTGGAGTGCCTGGTAGGCTGTGGAGCAAACACGAGGTCATGCCTGCCAGGCAGTATGCTTCTCTTCCATGGCAGTGGCAGCATTGTCATCACTGCCAGCTGGTCAGAACCTGCATCAACACATCTCCAGCACTGTGAGTCCTCCCTTTGTGGCAAGGGAGCTGGGCAGCCCCGCAAACACCTCTGGCAGGTGACATGGCTGGGGGGGGGGGAAACAGAGTTATGAGAGGACTTTCGAGAATGGTAGGTAGGGTTCAACCAGGTGCTGGCCATGATTACAGTGGGATGGGCAGTCCAGCAACATGGCAATTGTCTTGTGAATTCCCTCAGCACCCCATCAGAGTCAGCTAGTCTCTGCTCACACCTGTAAGAGATGTGGCTCAGGACAACTCTGAGTTCTGCTGGAAGCACCAGGGGAGAGTCATGGTGGGGACACCAGGGCTCTGCCATGAAGCGGGGTGGTTGTGTGAGGAACTGCTGCTCTGAGCCACTCAGCTTCTGCCTGCCCTTGGGTGCACTGGGCTGGCTGTGGTGCACACAGACCCTCCCTTCCACAGCCCGTGTCCACACGAAGCAGGGACATGTGCTGCAGATCAGCCTGGTGGCATGCCCTGTTCAGGAACCCATATCCAGCAGAGATCAGAAGCTGGTGTCTCAAATGAATCAGGGCCGGAAAAGCCTCATGCAACTGCCAGGCTCCACATTACTGTAGGAGAAGCCTTTGCTGTGGCCCTGGCAATGATTACATTATATCCCCAGGCAGGAGATGAAACCACTCTTTGGCTTAATTGCATTCTGACAATAACAAGGCACAGATGTGAGGAGAGGTGACCTGGTAAGCACTGACCTGAAGTGAGGAATTAGAGCCATAAGCTTCTCAAAGGGAAACACCCCTGCCTAAGGCAGGATAACCTTCAACCTGTGAGGCCAAAACCTGCCAGCTTGGGCCCTTCTCAAAGCAACTTTTCCTCAGTTCCAAGGGAACTACATTTCTTCTGAGTACAGTGGCCAATGTTGCACAAGGTTAGCTGGTATAGTCTCTGGACCAGCAGTGCAGAGGAGCATCCCAGGCATGGTGAAGGGCCTGATAGCAGAGAGAACAGAGCAGAGACATCAGCTGGACTGTAGACAGAGACCCGCACACAGTCACTGAGGAACTGTCCCAGTCCCTCTCACTGATGCCCTTTGAACAAAGGCAAACATCTGCACCCTCTGCCCATAGCTACCACTGCAACACAGGCTGGGCCTGACCATCTGAAGCTTAAATACCCATCAGGGTGAGGGACTGATGGGCATTGGCCAAGAGCAGGAGGCTTCTGGCAACGCAAAATTGGTAAGAACCAAAAGCCCACCCTGATGAGATGCAGGTGTAGTTAGTCACACAGGACTGGCTGCTCCATATGGTCCTGGCTGCCTTGTCTCTTAGGGCTGGTACCCAGCTCTGCTTGGCGGAGCAGGGACACAGTCCCTGCCTGTACCAGTGGATGCTCAGGCTCACCTTGTCTCCAGAAACAGGCTGCTGTGTTGTGGCACACTTGTCCAGCGACACGTGGAAAAAGCCATGTGCACCAGAGCCCCCCCTGGATTATTTTCAAAGAGAAAACAGAGCTGAAATCTCTGCTTGCAACAAGGCAACCTTCACCAACCAGCCCTGAGCAGCTCCAGGATGTTTTCCAGCCACCCATGAAGCAGTGAAGGGGCTATGCTGAGCAAGAGCACAGAGAAGGTACTGTGGGCAGACAGGTAGATGTGTCAGAGCCTGAAAAGCTCTGGCATGTTACTGGAAGCTTCTTGTCCTGGTTTGAGTGAGAAGAGAACTAGTTCTGTTCAGTGATTTTACTTTCCAACTCAGTTCTTCTAATTAACTGCACTTTCTGAAGGCAGCATGTTTTCACAGACAGTGTCTGCTTCTAGCAGTGATAACACTACTGGAGTTACTACCAAGGACTGGTGTGCAGAGCAAGGTCACTGCTGGATCTTGCGTACCACACTGGGGGAGTGCAGAAAGCAAAAGGTTGCACCTGCAGGGAGGAGCAGACAAGACAGGTGACCCTAAACTGACCAACGAGGGATTCCAACCCATATACGGCATATTTGGTATAACGCTGAGGGATCAGGACGATCTCCCTCTCTTTGCCTTCTTGGCCAGCTTTGCTGAGCTTGGCTCAGGTCCTCTTCCCGTTTCTTTCTCGGAGCATCCAAGGAGGACTCTGTCCGTTCTGCCTTCGATCCCAATTGATATGTTCCTGAATCTGTTACCAGAATCCAGCTCCTGAACACAGCTCCCATCTGCTGCAGGGCCCAGCCTGGAACTATCCTGGTGCCTGCTCCACAGCATCAGTGGTGATGGTGATGTAATTACCATCGTGTGGGGTTTTGTATATATTTATATATAGTCCATTTATTATTAATAATATACTAATATTTTCATTAAAGCTGTTCTAGTTCCCTTTTCTAAATGATAAGTCTCTCCCTTATTCCCTTTCTCTTCCCCTTTGGGGATGGTCTCCCCCAAGCCACAAGCAATGTTTCTGTGCAGGAGAAGGCAGGATCAGCACAAAGCCCTCCGCTTTTTGGCCAGGAGATGCCCTGCCTAGACACCACCCTGCAAAGAGCCCTGCTGTGTCAGGGGCTGCCTGGCCAAATCCTCCTGGATGCTGGGGATCTTATTCTTCCACAGCTCAGCTGCTAGGATTTCCTGGGCTGAGTGATCCAGTGATCACACATCTATCGGGTGTCTCCAGAAAGACAAAATACATCTCTGCCATCCATTTTTAGTATAGCCCAAGCAGACGTTATTTTGCAAGCCAAAGTGTGCAAGGCATTTCAGTGATTAGCCCCAGACAGCTAAGCCATGGGCCATGGGTGCTTCTGAATCCAGCTTCTCAATGGATTCTCCACCTGTTCTGGGTGGACAACCCCTAGCATGCAGCCACCATCTTAGCCAGATATAAGGGATGTATGCAGATACAGCAGCTGGGCAGGTGGGCACCATTTTCAGAAAAACTTGGCAGCATATAACAGAAATGGGCAGCAGAATGCTGAAGAAAGCACCTGAGCAGGGACCATGGCCAACAGGGAGAAAAGTGAGCTTGAGAAAACAGCTTAACTCCCAGCTCAGCTATGGAGTTAAGCAACAAGCTGCCCACCACCTCCTCCACCTTGGTTTCACCATATGTAACCAAGAGGGAATGAACAGACTTAGACTTCCCTTTTCTGTCTGTCACATGTCTCTTGTCACATTTCTCACCAGAAAAAAACAGGATCAAGGAGACCATGTATCCTTCCTCTGCCAGGCAGTACCTTAAAGGAAAGGAGTGAATGGAGAGAAGTCCACACTCAGGGCAGCAGGCAAATCCCCCTCCTTGCCCACCTCGCCTTCCCAGATCCCTCTGTACAATAGGTATGAGGCTTGGATTTGCAAGGCCAACCAATGGATGATGGGAATGATCTACACCAGAGGTGCTGCCAAGGTCAGAAAGGCCTATCCCGTAACACAACCAGCTCCATGAGGAAGAAAAGACAGGTTGTGGTTGTAGTTGTAGGTGACTTCCTTCTGAAGGGAACAGAGGGTCCAATACTCTGGACAGACCCTCCTCTAAGGGAAATCTGCTGCCTCCCTGGGGTCCAGGTTATGGACATCAGTAGGAAACTTCTTAGCTTGGTATGGCCCTTGGGCTATTACCCATTACTGTTCTTCCACGTGGGTGTTGATGAAGCTACAATACATAGTCCAAGAGTGATTACAAGACACTTCAGGGCCTTGGGACAGTTGGTAAGGGAATCTGGAGCACAGGTTATTTTTTCCTCTCTCCTTCCAGGTACAGGTAGAGACATTGGAAGAAACAGATGCACCCAGTCTACTAATATATGACTCCATGACTGGTGTAACCACCACAGTTTTCAGTTCTTCAATAACAGGATGGCCTACATGGCATCAGGCTTGCTGGTGTCAGATGGGATTCACCTTTCTCAAAGGGGGAAGAGGGTCTTTGCTCAGGAGCTTGTGAAGCTCATTGACAGAACTTTAAATTAGATTTGATGAAGGAGGGGGATGATACCAGCCTTGCCTGTGACAAGCTGTGGAATGACATGCCATGGTTAGAGGGATGGGGTGGTAGGAAGGGCCCTCAGCCTGTTGCTCTGAGACTTTCTAGGGACATTGCAGCACACTTAAACTCTTATGGAGATGAGCCAAGAGCTCCTGAGTTAAGGTAATAGGAGCCAACACAGAAATACCAGTGAAACATCTCAAAGCAATTAAGGTGTGTTCCTCTAAGAAGGTGACACAGCCAGCAGCCCAGCCTCCTAGAAGTGCCACTACGTCAATGCACACAGCATGGGCAACAAACAGGAAGAGTTGGAAGCAACTATGATGCTAGAAAGCCATGACTTGGTTGCCATTACTGAAATTTGGTGGGACAAATCCAATGACTGGAATGCAGCTATTGATGGCTACAGGCTGTTCAGAAGGGACAGGCAAGGAAGGAGGGGCAGAGCTGTTGCACTCTACATCAAAAAATGGACAGAGTGTTGAAGAGCTGCCTCTGAAGAATAGCCATAAGCAAGTTGAAAACTTATGGGTATGAACTAGAGGCTGAGGCAAACAAGGGGAACCTTGTGGTTGGTGTCTACTACAGGTTGCTCAATCAGGGGGAGCCTATTGATGAAGACTTCCTACTACAGCTACAGGAGGCTTTGCACTCACAGGCTCTCATCCTGCTAGGACACTTTGACCACCCCAACATCTGCTGGAAAAGTAGCACAGCAAGATGTAGGCAATCCAGGAGACTCCTGGAATGCATGGAGGATAACTTCTTAAGCCAGGTAATAGACAACTCTACCAGAGTGGATACTTTACTGGACCTGATTTTCACCAATGCAAATGAGCTACTTGGTGACATAAAGATTGGAGGCAGCCTCGTGGGCACCACTATTGGTGTTGAATGCAGTCAGGCACCCTGGGACTTTTCTAGGCCCCTGACCTAGTGTGTTATTTTTTCACCCTAAACTGATTTTACTGGCTTTGCAGAGAACCCCACAGATGAAGCCTGGGCCATAGGTCCCACCATGCCCAGCTGCAAAATATGTCTTCTGCTCCTGGTGCTCCCTGCCCTGATCTTCTACTGCCATTGCAAGCCTGTCGTGTGATTTGGTATACCACTTATACAGAACTTGCTCAGCATTAGTACCTAAATTTGCTGAAGCCTTAGGTCGCAAACTGTGAAATTTCATGCAGATATGCTGAACTTTTACCTAATTAAGTAAAAAAAAAAGCCTCAGAACTGGTTTGAGCTGGAAGATAAGGAAGCAAAAAGGCCACTACCATCATCAGCTGACACAGCAACTTTAGATATAAGAGAAAAAATATCCTGCCTAGAAACAAGGGATACAATGAAGAATGGGAAGATCCCAGAACCTACTATTAATACTGGTCAGAACTGTTGTGGGGGGCGAATTTTGATTGTAAGGGATTTCTTTGTTCAGGGTCCCTCTTTGGAGACACCCCAATCAAGCTGCTCTGCGTATCGTATAAATAAACAGTTCTGCTAGTGTTCGAGCATGTCCAGAGCCTGGCACGGGCCAGGGGCCGTTCTCTGCAGAGACAAGACGGGGATAGTGTTTCACGGGGGAAAAAGACCCCACGCGAGCAGCGAGGTGAGGCTCTGAGTGGCAGCTGGCAGCGCTGATGCGCCGCCTGTGCGGGGACGCCACGCCCCATCCCTTCGACTTCTGGGACCGCCTCGGCCCCCAGCTTCCCGAGCATCGCCGGTCAGTTGCTCGGCACCGACTTGGGGCCGGCAGCGAGACGCAGCGAGGACACAGCAGCCGCACGGCTGCGATACCCGCCGAGCGACCCCCGGCCCGGCGCGGCCCG
>WTSP01011553.1:0-30670 GCA_025331215.1 Actenoides lindsayi
GGACAAGGCTCTGAGCAGCCTGGTCTAGTTGAGGGTATCCCTGCTCACTGCAGGGGGGCTGGACTAGATGACCTTTGTAGGTCCCTTCCAGCCCTAGCCATTCTATAATTCTATGATAATGTTGGACACCTATTCCCGGCAGGAAAAAACAAATCCAGAGAAAAGCATGAATGCAATTCACACTCATCTTTGAAAGTCTGTTCTCGTAAAAAAACTACATCTGATCAAAAATTTATTGGACAGTAAGGTAATGTTTGACATGTGATCCTTTTCTTCAAAATTAAACTGTTTAATAACTGGCTAGAAAAAAATACAGTGACCAGCTTTGAGAACTTTTCTTCTCTTACATTTGTAATTAAGGATGATATTATTTTGGCCCAACACTGAACTTGTATGTCATGTGCAAGCTTGGGGCTTTCTTTTATATGGCTCCAGGATAAAGATCAGAGACAGAAGAAGGTAACACATGGCTCACAAGGTGCATTATATTTTGTACACAAAATCCCATGAAAATATAAACATAAACAATCTGGCTCAAACATAAGTAATGTAACAGATAGGAAAGGGGAAAATAAAGTTGGTCATGAAGTTGAGTTCAGAATACTTGTGGTGGGTTGACCTTGTGTGGGTGCCAGGTGTCCACCAAAGCATCCCTATCACTCCCCTCCTTAGATGGACAGTGAAGAGAAAATATAATGAAAGGCTTGTGGGTCAAGGTAAGGAGAGGGAGAGATCACTCACTGATTACCATCATTGGAAAACCAGACTCAAATTGGGGAAATTAACTTATTACTAATCAAATCAGAGTAGGGTAATAAGAAATAAAAACTAAATCTTAAAACACTTTTTCCCCTTCTCTCCCCTCCTCTTGGGTTTAATTTTACTCCCAATTTCTCTACCTCCTTCCCCTGAGCAGTGCAGGGGGACAGAGAATGGAGCTTGCAGTCAGAATGAGACTCCTTCCCGTGAGAGACAGTCCTTCACACAACAGCCAAACTGCTTCAGCGTGGATCTCCCACAGGGCCACAAGTCCTGCCAGCAAATAAGCTCCAGTGTGGGCTCCTCTCTTATGGGTCCACAGATCCTGCCAGGAGCCTGCTCCAGTGCAGGCTTCCCATGGGGTCACACCCTCTGGGCATCCACCTGCCTTGGCATGGGGTCCTCCATGGGCTGTAGGTGGATATTTGCTCCACCACTAACCTCTAAGGGCTGCAGGAGCACAACCCATTCCACCATGGTCTTTTCCACAGGCTGCAGGAGAATCTTTGCCCCAGAACCTGCAGCACCTCCTCCCCCTCCTTCTTCAGTGACCTTGGTGTCAAGTTGTTTCTCTCACATATTCTCACTCCCCTCTTTGTCTGCAGCTGCACAGTTTTTTTTCCTCCTTCTTAAATATGTTACCACAGAGGTGCTACCACCATCACTGATGGGCTCAGCCAGTGGTGGATTCATCTTGGAGCTCTCTGGCATTGGCTTTATCAGACATAGGGGAAGCTTCTAGCAGCTTCTCACAGAAGTCACCCCTGTTGCTCCCCTGTTACCAAACCTTGCCACGCAAACCTTATACAACACTCCACATGTGGCACAGGTCACTTTAAGAAAGGTTTGAAGTGATGCTAAATCAGGAATTAGGCCCTTCAACCCAACAAGGAAGCATGCTCTAGGAAACAGGCATGAAAATGGAACATAAATTATGTAGCAATTCTTCTTGTTATATGAAATACAAAGGAGAAAATATCGTGAAGCTTGCATTATTTGCAAGGCATTAAATAATGTAAGGACAACAGTGAACCCTAGGAAAGTCAAAGATGAAGCCATATTTTATCAGAACATGTTTTCAGTTTCTGTGTGTTAACTAAGCAATTAGTGATTTTGTGTGCCAATGAAGATTTCATAATTTTGACATAAAATTATGAGAAGCTCACATTTGATGGTTGGGAACTGAGTTCTCATATCTTTTTGACCATAGAATTCAAACAAAATTTACTGCATACACCCCAGATTTAATCAGAAGGCCACTGATTCAGAAATATTTTCCTCATCAGGTTGGCTGTCACTTCCACTGTTGTATAATTCTCACTATTCTTTGGTAGTTATTAGCAGTCTTACAAAAAGGTATATTGTGAAAAACCTAGAAAATCTGCACGATAGTAATAAGAGCTATTGGCTCACTTGTATGGGTTCCTGGGATGACAATTTCTTTGCCCCATTTCATGTCTGCAAGTAGCAATCACCAATCTGCCCATGCAGATGCACTGCACTCTTCTCAGAGACATCCTTTTATCATCGCTCCTGTTTTGCTTTGTACCTCCTTTTTGCTGTGCCTGTATCCTAACCAAAGCTCGTGGGAACAGCTGTGTCAGCACAGACCAAAAGATCCCCCTGTCTGCAATGGTGTCTCCAGTAGTGGCCAATAAGAGCTATGTAAGGAAGCATACCATTGATAGGAGAGGGGTACTGCCTCCCCTCCATATGGTCTGTCATCTCCCATCCATCACCAGTGGCTCCAGCTAGTCTTGTTGAGTGAACAGGCTGCCCAGGGAGGTGGTGGAGTCACCATCCCTGGAAGCATTGAAAAAATGTGTAAACATAGCACTTCAGGACATGATTTAGTGGTCATGCTAATGTTGGGTTGATAGTTGGATTTGATGATTTTACAGGTCTTTTCCAACCTTAATGATTCTGTATGATTCTATGATTCTAGTATGTCCTTGATGAACTTCCTTCTTCAACTTCATATAATTAAATATCCAAAACATCCTATGGTAATTGCTCTATGCTCAACATTATACTAATTGAGGAGACATTTTATAGACATTTCTTCTCGTGGGAACCAGAAAAGTGCTTGAATATTTCTCAACTTCAAAAATCTCAAACTGTAGGACATTTATCTCCCAACTAGGTTTTCCAGGCAGAGAGGAGATTTGCAAGTAAAGCTTTCATAAAAGATTGCAGCCATTCCTACCATAGCAATATCATTGTGAGTGTCCACTCTACCATAAGCTGATGGATTTTTTTCTGAATCCAAGATCACTATTCTACCTTGGGTGAAAGAGGAGATTCTGTATGCTTTACCTCTTTGTTTGAGGTTCTTAAGACATGGAAGCACAGCACAGTAAAGAACAGATCTTAATGCTCATTAACTCACTGACTCTTTTGTATATTCCTTATGATTATGAATATGAAACCGAAAGCAGAAAATTTTTAAAAAAGTGACAAGCTTTGCAGAGATATGAAGGGCAAAAGGGTTCATGAGGTCTAATTTATTTTGAGTAGTCTGTGCTGCCTTGAAAAAATCCTGAGCAAATGATTCAGCAGGGTTATCTGAGGAAACTGGCCACCAGAAGAAGAGACATTCTGTTCAGTCTTCTATAGTTTATCTTCTGCCATTCTCTGCTCTTCATTATAATCCAATTAAATAAATATGGTAAATATATTAAGTTAAATGATGGTTTAGAGAGAACGTGCAAGAAGACCAGAAGTGGGCTGGTCACAAGAATATGCCCCTGACATTTTTCCCGAACTGAGGCATCATGGTGGAGCAGGCACTCAAAGTGTTAATATTCTTTTTGTATGCTCAAAATTCAAGTTAAGATGTTTTAGTTTTATGTAGGCTTAAACACTGTGTAATCCAGAGAAAAGGCACCATCAGTGTCAGACAAAACATGCTTTTAGCAAAAATAACCACAGTTTTTGCATTACTGCTTTTAGTTTTGCTGTCCTTTTCTCTCATTTGGCCACAGATTTTAGTGTCCCACTTCCACTGGGACCAGGACAGTGATGTGTCCTCTGCAGAGGAGCTTAGCACAGAGCTGAACCTACAAAGCATCCCTTCAAACCCTGCACAACCTGGCAACAATACCACCCTTCACCCAAGGGAACCGAGAGCTCTGTAGCTGCAGGCACAACCTCCCAAGTGAAAGGTTTTGTTGACATTACACAAGAGATTGCAAAGAAGTTTTCACACCCCATGTCTAGGACCTGAGGCCAAAGAACTTGTGCTGGATTTCATCTGTGAAATTTGGGATTTAAAGAGATAAGCATCCAGGTGTGCTCTGAGGATGAGCTAGCTGTATCAGAACATGACAAAGAGGTAGAAAAGTTCAGCTGAAGCAAAGAGATCTTAGCAAGATGTTTTGTGTGGATCACTTTAATTACGTGGGCTGTCATAGAGAAGCAGGTATATTTTAATGCAGGCAGGTTTCTAGTGTTAACATAGAGAGGAGTATGTCAATGAGCAGGCCAGCAAGCATCAGGGCTAAATTCAGCTACAAGAGTCGTCTGCAGGCAAGAGGTTAATGTCAGTGCTGTCCTTAGGAAAGACTGACTCTTAAAATATCACATTAGAATATATGGTCTTCTCAAGCTACAAAAATCCGACAGGCCTGTTGCCAAGAGGAATTGGGTTGCAGATGCTGTGGCCTAGGTTCCTTGGTCCTCCTGCAGGATAATCTGCACACGTATGTATTTCCAAATCCAGGACAGCATTTTTATCTTTAAAAGGCAGGGAATGCCAAGGCACTTTCCCCCAGCAATCAGACCCTCTGGATGAACCTGGCATGGTTTCTATGGTGCTCAAACATCGAGGAGGAAAAATCCTGATTAATAAAATCCACGGCTTGCTTTCCTATCTCCTCTGTGCAGCTGCCTGAAAAGGTGTTCCTGAGAGCCTGTTCTGCAAGGCTTCAGACTCACTGCATTGTGTGTCTAAGTTATTTTTGTGTGCTTTGAAGCCTAAACTTGCTATGTAACTTCAGGCAGTTGGCTGACGCACCTGATGCAGCAGCAACATCCACCTTGGGTTCTGCTGCAATGAGGAGTAGACCCACCAGAGGCTGATTAGGATTTTATTTGCAAGGAAAAATATGCATGTCTGTTTCTGTGAGTGTGCAAAGAGGTGTATGTAAGTGTACTCACATCTTTGCAGTTTTACAGGACAATTTGATGCTGTTTGAAAATGCAGCCTAAGGTATTTAAAAGCAAAGAGCAAAATCTATGGAGATGAATACTGTATCCTGCTAAAAATGTTATATGTCTGATCTGGGGATACTTAAGGCTTAAGTGAGCTATAAATGAATGCTTAACTGCTTTAGTGCTTTGAAGTGATGACCCTCACGTGGCCTTGGGACATGCTGCATGGTCTCCTTTAGATGTCACTCCACTGAAAATAATGGGAGCGTGCATAACTGAGCCAGCCTGGAGGGAAGGATTGCCTCCAGGAACTACCAGACTGTCCTCTGCCTGATATAATGCTCTAATGTTTCCAAAACAATATAATTCTGCCATCCTAGATGCAATAAATGCTATTTATGAATTCCAAATCAAAAGAACATGTAGACAGAGCCCCACATTTTAGTACCTGGAATAGTACTGCTGTTGCTGTATAAACCATGAACCATTTTCTTAAGAAAGAGAGAAGTATTGATCACTTAATATGTAAATAATTTTATGTAGTAAGATTGTGTGTCAGAAAAAAAAATTAATATCGTTTTTTAACAAACCCAAGTGTAAAGTTTGGCTTGATCCTATTCATGATTTTTCTTACTGGAAACTATTTGGACAACCCCTACACATTTGTTTTGTCCTTATAAGCATTGCTAATTTTAGCATGAATGATCATTCATCTAAGAATTCATGCCTGAAATGAAAAGCTTCACCACTTGTTATTCTCTTCTCATAAATGTGTGTTATCCAGTCACAAGGGGGAAAGCACAGAGTGACTACGCAGTTCCCCACACAGCACAAATAATGAGTAGTAGCAAGAAGCATTCAGCCAGTTTTGGAGATGAACTAAGTCAGTCCAAGGTAATATTGGACATAAGACCTCTTCATTCCTTTCGTGCTCCACCAGAGAAACAATGTCATCCCCAAATCAGCACAGCTGTTTTCTTCCCAGACAGCATCTCAGCTCCACTGATGAGCTTACTGGATCTGGTGGCAGGATTAGACATTGTGCAGCCTCTTCCCTGATGGCCTGCAAGGGAGCAGAGCCTGGAGAAGGGACTTCAGGCTCTCCTGCCTGTGTTTCCCTATGCTAATTCTTCCCTTGGCTTCTCAGGCGTCATTGCTGCTGGCTTTCATCTTCCACCTAACACCAAAGAACAACAGGAATTTCAAACCCAGAAAAATATGAAATCAAAATCAGGGCTTTTGATGAGGATCCAGGTGCACACAATGAGGACTTAGTGTGTGCCAGGATAGACTAAAATAGAGCACTATAGGTCAGGTCTTGTGTTCCCCAGCAGCACTCCAGCACTGTTTTCCATCAAAGGGTATCTGTGGTGACACCTGTCTCCCTGTCCTTTCCAATTCAGCAAATCTGACACTGATGGTGTCCCTTTATCACAAGAGGATTAAAAAACCTGAATTCGTAGTATCTTCTTTAATGTATTACATTACTGATCAACTTCAATACTACAAGAACAAGTGCAAAGCAGAGGTCAGTCTGCAGCAAACTGGAGCTGTTGGGAAAACTATGCTTATAATATTAATATGCTCATCTAAACTCATAAGTGTAAATGTAATCAGCATAAGGCAATCAATTCCTACAGAAAATCTTCAGACAGGTTAAGATTTCCTCTCCGTCTTCCACAGTGGTTTAACTCCTTGTCCTAACAGATTTTCTCCTTATCTTTTAGTCTTCATTTTTAGTCCTAATGATGTCCTCTTTCATTTAGCGAGGATCCTGTTATTAACAATGCTGAAGAAGTGTCTGTTCATAATCTTTTCTGCTGCTGAGCTCTGATTCCTAAAACATTTGGTATGAAGGACATTTTGTCCAATATATCTGATATATTGAGCCTACCTTTTTTTCCTCTAGCATAGAATAATCTTTCTGGATCCTGTTGAGTAAACTGCATGTGTGTCTAATATAGACAAGGACTACTATAGCCAAAAAAGGCAAAAAAAAAAATGTGTAAAAAAAGGTTCACAGGGAAAAAAAAAAAAAGCCCTGGATTTCAAAATCCCTAAATTTGAAGAAAATGTTTATTCTTATGTTGAATGAGAAATAAACAACAGCAGGAATGAGTGATTCAGGGTTTAATTGCAGTATTGGAATTATTGTTAATTCTGCTACCCAAAAAATAAACCTGTAATTAAAGGTGAATGCAAGTCATCGTCATCAATTACCATCCCAGGCAACTGAGAATGAAGGCAGGCATGGCACAGCTCATGCTATGGCTGACACTGCGGCAGCCCAGGCCCCTGGCCTTGGCTGGAACCTCCCATACCATGTAAATAATGATATACGCAATTTGCCTTTGTGACTGGAGCTTTAAAGGTACACAGTATAATTGGGCCTGCTTTCAAGACAGGTAGTTCTGCTTCTTTAGAGCTATGGTGGGGTTGACTACTGATTTTCATGTTCCTCTGCTGCCATATGAGACTGTGAAGTGCTCCCTTGTGGTGTTACTGACAAGTGAGCAGGTGATGCTAGGGTAGCACATGTCTATGTTGAACATCACTGCACAGGACCTCCTGGTTCCTCTCCCTGCTCCTGTTTTGTTCACAAATACGATGCCTTCCCTCTCCCTTGTCTTCATCTCCTTGAGAAGAGGGTCTGGAAAAAATGATCGATACACTAGCAGAAATAGGATCAACATTTCTCTTTTATCTTAAAGTGAAATGAATGTCCCATAATTGGGCTTTAAGGCACTTTGCAAAGGGAAGAAAGCATCATAAGACTGCTCTAACTACATTTTGGTAGCTTTGGGCTTTGCTTTGTCAGAAATTTTCTAGCTGTGCTTGTAAGCACAGCTAAATCCCACATGCTGATCAGTTTTGCTCATCCAATTTCTCACCTTGGTGCTTTCATCTCAGTTTATGGGTTCATGGTTGACTTACACCTGCTTTGATTAATTTTTGGGCTAATCATTAGCCTTCCCTGATAAAGGTATATTTCTACTAACTAAACTCTCTCTCCTTTTTTTCAATACTATGTATTTCTAAATACATCACCTTCCAGGTGACCTGAATTTGTGTGTCGCACTAGCCTGCCTTGGAGAGAGCAGTTCAGAGCACAGTGGATAACACTAATCGTCATTTTCATCACTGCATTAGTTCTGCTACTTCATATTTGTAAATTTGAAATCAGTAAGGCTTTCTTGATGTTTTAGTGCATTACATAAATAGTCCTTAATAAGAACAACCTCATTCCAAATTGAGGACAACAAGTAACAGGCTCAATCATTTGGAAAAATGTTAAAAAGAGCAGAGCACTCACATTATTTTGGTCCATCTTTATTGCTTCCAGAAGGCAACACTCTCAGGAAACTTTTCATGGCCAGATGTTCAGCTTTTCCAGCTGTTGAAATATTTTTGGAAGGACCATCAGTCAAGATAAAATTACAGGTCACTAGGGATATGCGCTGACCTTTTCAGGAAGAAGGTGGTTTGGCTAACAGACCAGCCCTTCTGGCCAAAAGTCTGATAGGAGGTGAGTTCTGTGACATCTCTAATTGAACCTCATTATTCAATCTAATGGCCTTGCTTAAGTCAGGGTATTACCCTGGAGTGCAAGAGAGCAGAATCAGAGCCTAGCAAGGCATGCTATTTTCAACCCTGGCAAAACAGCAACTATTTTGTGTGCTGATCATTACTGTGTGATTAAGATCACCTACTGATTGCCATTTCCTAACAAATTCACCGTAATGCCCTGGCTGGCACTAGGAAGCATCTTATACCACAAATGCAATGCAAGAGATCTCTGAATATGAGCTGCAATGTCAAAATCCAGCCCAGCACGATAGTATTCTCATCACAGCTTGGGGGGAAAGCCAGCTCTGGGAGTCCCCTCCACTGTCTCAACATAGGCATTTAGTGCTGTCTGAAATCTCACCTACCCTTGCATTGCTGCTCCAGGAGTACAGTGAGGTTTCCTACAAGTCCTGTGTCACATCTTCAAACTCCAGGCAGGTGTCCCAGGTATTTGAAAGCTTCTTGAACAGCATTAGGTACTCATGTGGGGCAGCTGGATCTGCTGCTAGTGGGCAGCCAGCTGAAAGGGATGGCCATGGACTAGGGGAAGGATTCAGCTGCATAAATACAGGTTTCTAGTTCTGCTATACAAGCCCCACCCTCCATATGCCACTTAGGAGGGCACAGACCCTGAAGGTCCTCCATCACAGCCATTGACCTCATCAGAAGGTCAAAGCACCCCAGGTGTCCTAGATGACAACTCCTTCCTGAAGGCAACCAAATGAAACCATCCACCTCCCCTAACTGGACACAGCCTGGACACACAGTGCTCAGGCATGCTCCTACGTACTGACATCCACAGGCAGTTTCGTTGTCTGGAGTCACATCTCAGCCCTGGTTTTCCAGACACAAATTATATTAAGTGTTTCCAAACAGTTATGTCTTTGGTTTGCTTCTCAGATTGAACCAAATTAGCTTGGGACACAAGAGGTTCTGCTAAGGAGCTGTGACTTCAGGTAGCTGGGCATTCAGTTACCTATTTTCTAACTTATCAGTATGTAATTGAAAACTGTAATCTTATGGGGACAATGTACAAAATCTCACCTGCCTGAATATAAAATCATTAACTATTTTATTGGTCTTTGCCATCTTTTTTTTTTTTTTTTGGGGGGGGGGGGGAATGGGGGGCCGGGGGGAGTACCCGTGAGGCATTTTTCCAGTTAGAAGAAATAACAAATTAGATTTCCCCTGAAATAGCACATTGGGGAATTGATTATGTACATTGCTTTTAATCACTCTCTCATTCAACTGTAATACTAAGGTAAAGAAAGCATCCAGCACAGTTAGATTAACCTTTCACAATCAGCATAAATAGGCTTAAGTGGAGGCTGACCCCTAAAGACCTGATTCCTCTTGCTTCAGCAGCAGTGTCCCTGCAGCTGTGGGATGAACTGAGTCAGGAAATTATCAAGTGAAAAAGAGTTTTTGTGTTTTATACCTGGTTAGTTCCCAGCCAGATGTGGCTCAGTCAGGGACTTCACAGACTTTAATGCTGACACTTGAGAGACATAGGAACAAGTGAACACAGATCAGCTTAAATCTGTTATTAAATTGCAATCTGGAAAAACAGCTAAGAAATTTTGAATTTATGGTTTGAGGCAATAAGTACATTTTGGAACACTTGGACTAGGTGAGAACTATTAATAGCTTAAATGTTAAAGCCTTTGTTTACTCTGCAAAGCAGCAGTGGCTGATCAGCAGTCACTCTTGCGTGCTGATCTTGCAAGGCTAACAGTCTTTTTCCCACTGCTGAGTGAGTCCCAGATGGTTCATATAGCTATTTGTCCTACATACTTATAAGGATCCATTATCTGGATAGCTGACTAGTGCAGCAAAAGATTTTCCAAACCAGAATATTTACTCTCAGTGCTCTGTGCTATAGTTTTCAGGCACGTATACAATACTTTTAATTGATATGTTATTTATTATGGAGTCATTCCTTTGGAAAAAGACCTCATGGCAAAAAAAGAGTATGTTTAATGCCACAATCAGAACATAGTGAGGATTGAGGTCGTTCCATTGCTGCAGGGCCAGAAATTTTGCAGCTGAGATTGTCATAAACCGAGCACCTGCCTGATTCACTTCTGAATTTTTATGCCAGCGATGCTAATCTTGCAGATCTAAAAAGCAGGCTGCAGACCTGATGAAAAAAAGCAGGAACTGTTTGATGGTTTGCAGGGTAGGGAGAGGCTGCAGGAAAAGCTTATGCTTGATCTGAGGGAAAAGTAGAGCTTTTTTATCTTGCAAGCCGTCCAGCAGTATATATAGTTGATAGCCTTGTCTTTCAGATGTATTTTGGAAGGACCAACAGGAATGGTAGGATTAGTTTTGCTAAGGCAGGAGCGACAACCCTCTCTAAGAAATACTCCTGAAAAGCCATGAGCTGCCTGTTTTACATTCCAAAGCAGTGGCAGGTGGAAGCTGTCACCGTGCCGTGGGATGGCTGCCAGGCCTGGCCACAGCCAGGCTGTGCAGTGATAACCAATGATGCACTCACCAGCACTGGAATCCCCCAGGACCCCTCAGGCCCCACCATGGGGAACGCCAGCCCTGTGTGAGTGGGGCAAGGTTGATGGAAACAGAGGGTAGATAAGACATCCCTCTTTGGGGCCTAGAAGCAACTACATGAGGCAGAAAGACATGAAGTTACCACCGCTGTGGAACTCTGCACTGGGGTGTTTTAGGTAAGGGCATAGAAGGGTGTCTGTGGTGACCTCTGCAGCTCACAAAGACTGCTCTATGGCTGGATAAATGTCCTCCAGCAAGCTAGCTCATCTCATGTCATTCCCTCTAAATGTAAGGAGAAAAGTGATGGTAAACAGTGGATAAAGCAATCCTCAGGGAGATCCGTTCCTGTTGGCAGGCAGTCTGAGGTGTCCCTAGGCTGGACAGTGCCTCCTTGAAGAATTCGCTTTCCACCTGCAAAGGAAGGGTGCCTGTCATGTGCCTACACAAATCACCTCCAAGGGCTCTTCATTCTCAAAATTGGCCTTAGATTTGTCATTATTCTATTGGTTCAGGAGTGCTTTGAAACTGGGAGCAATTTGTGCAGGAAGGATAGCACATGTGCCCAGATTGCTTATCATCCAGGGTTATGTTACATGGGTAAGTATAAACCCATATAGAACATCTCTGCCTCCCAGTGCAGAACAGAACACCCCACTGGCATGACACTGTGCCCCACAGGAAACACAGTCCTCACGCGTGCTTAAAGCAGCTTTACAACTTCTTGCCTGCAATTAGGTTACATGTCTAGCCTGGTTGGAGAACGGACCAGATGTGGCCTTAACCAACGCATCCATGGACTGCAAGCTCTATGGTGCAAACATCATAATTTTGTCCACTGCATGAAGAACACCTATAGGAAAACATGTGCATGATGGCAACATAAAATGTAGTAAACATCCCCAATGTAGGATAGATAAACAAGGGGGCATTTCTGAAATCAAGGCTGGTTGCTGTGTTGCCTGGCTCCTTGATTTTCACCTTGGCAAAGGGGAGCTCAGCTATCATTCGGAAATGTAGCACAGCCATTTTTCACTGCCTAAATCACAAAAAGCCCACATCACCCTGAGCAAATGCTTAGAAACAGGCACCATGATCCCTCTTCATGTGCATAACTCATGATCCCAGACAGTGTGAGAACATTATAAGGCAAAGATGTTGCTGCAGCATGCACCACAGCTGCTTAACAATGGATTTTTCTTTTCCTTTTCTGAGCATATTCACTGTTTGCTGAACTTTACACTGGATCTCGGAGTACTGGCAGGTTTTCTGGCTTGGCATGCCTTCGAATTATGCAGGAATTCTGAACTCCCTCTCAAATACATTTAAACCCCTTATTAGCACAATACTTCTGCTTAGACTAGTTTACAAATAAAACAGAACAATAAATGTTAAAAATTTGCTCTGCCATGGCCCCAACAGCTACACAGTCACTTGGTGCCTACCTTCATAAAACAGCTTACAGTCCAGCTGAAATGTGCCTCTTTAAAATACACTTTTATTACTTTACAGAGTATTAGCTTTTTGCCATCACAGATTCATAACAAGACTGTGCTTCCTAGAACTGCTTGGAATCCATCACCTTTTCTATTTCCAAGACAGACACTTGCTTTAAAAAACACTGTGCTACTTCAGACTGCACCACTACCAAGCAAAAGCAGCTGGCAGAGGAGAAAGGGCATGAAACAGATGAGCAAAAATGAGGGTAGAAGAAGGACATAATCTATTTTTTAACGTGGAAGAAAGGTAGCTTGTCTATGGATCCTAGACTAAGAGGTAGTAGTCCTGCACAGAATACCTATGGGGTTTCCAGTGATTGCCTTTTTTGGAAAAAAGGTGCTGCTCCCAAGAAATGCTGGCAGTGTTCTTTGTGTTGGTGTGCACAAAATGCACCTAGAAGACATGCTGCTGGCAACAAGGCACTGCGGCAGTCCCAGACTAGTTGCACAAGCTGTTAAGGTACTTTCTTAACAGCAGCACAAGAAGTGGAGTAGGAGCAGTATCGAGCCCCTTTGTAATATGGCTCACTGGGACTGGCCTCTGGCAGAGAAGGACTATGACCACTCAGAATTAACCTCTTTTATCAAACTCCGTGTGCATACCAGGAAAAGGCTGACTCAGCACATAGTAGTGGCTCTAGGTAAGAGAAACATCTCAGATTTAATGTTTGTTGTGATCTAGTGTTGTTGTATTTATTCTCTATTTAGTCTCTTTTCAGTGGTGCCCTGTGATAGGCTGAGCGGCAATGGTCACAGACTGGAAGACAGAAAGTTCCACCTCAACATGAGGAAAAATTTTTTTACTGTGATGGTGACAGAGCCCTGGAACAGGCTGTCCAGAGAGGTTATGGAGTCTCCTCTAGTGACTTTCAAAAACTGTCTTGACATGATCCTGTGTGGCCTATCCTAGGTGATCCTGCTTTGTCAGGGGGATTGGACTAGATGATCTCCAGATCTGTCCAGCCCCTACCATTCTATGATTCTATGATTCCCTTGATTTGAGTTTAAAATGATCTAGTAAGAATTTGCCTGAGAGACACAATGGATTCAACAGCAGTTCTAGGAAACTCCAGTAAGTTTTTCATCTTGCTCTTGTAGATGAGGCTTCTGGCAGCAGCTTAGCTCAAGGTGGCAGAGTACTTTTGACATGCACCAGTTTTGGTTTCTCACTTTTCTTAATAGAGCAAGGGCTGGAAAACTAAATTATCTAGGCATCTGCATGTGAGCTGGGTGCCTGTGGTCCCCATAATGGAGATCTGGTCAATATAGCCAGTGCCTGTCCATCCCATCCAGACTCTAATTCTTGGCAAACCAAATTATTTTCTGGACTCTATTCACTGTATTGGGAAGTTAAACACCCTTGGATGTGTCTAGGCTGATGATACGTACTGAGTCCCAAACTAGGTACTCCAGAGCATTCTTCCAGACCTCCACATACTGCTCTGGGAAGTCCTGTGTTGCATCTGCCAGCTCCTTGTTGATGTCTCAGATTCCCTATAGCGTCTCTAAGGAACAAGAGAAGTCTCTGTGGAGGCAATTGAGCCTCTGAGCTCAGCTGTCAACATCTCTATGCAAACACTTCAGCACAGATACTCCAGTCTTGATATGAATCTTATCTAAGGCAGCTATGTGGCATCTAACACAGCCAGTCTGCACAACAAGGCTTTGCTGCACCTCCCCATACTTTTGTATAGCAGGATGGCCATGCCCTGCAGCACCATACTCAGCCATCAGCACAGGGGTTTTGTCCCTGCATCCCTTCTGCTCAATAGGGGAGTTCTTCCTCTTTTGCTTTATGAAGGAACCTTGTCCATGGACTTCTGGGCTTTCTGCTGGTCTGACTGACTGGAGTTTGTTGTAGATTGTCCCAAACTACCCTTGAGCATTGGACTGATTTGATCTTTAACAGAGTTCATGTCACCGGTGCTCTTAAGTGTTGTGACCTTTGGTAGATGGAAACTACCATGGGAAAATGGAAACTTTTTTCTCATAGTTGACAGTGGTCTCACTGCTGACATTACAACTCTATGGTGTGACTGTTTTACCAAAAGTGTCCTGGGCCTCTATCATGTTCCCCCAGCCCCTTTCCTTCTTCCTGCAGTTCTGCAGGCATTGTGCTGACAACATTTTCTGAAGTTGTTTGTATTCAACATCCCTCCAAAAGGGGAATTTCCTGGGACAAAAAGGACACCACATCAGGAGAATCTGTGCAGAGCTGGTCAGAAGACAGTAGGTATAATTCTTGGGATCTCATCTGCCCTAATCCTGCTCTTTGACACTATCGGGCACTGTTTAATTCAATGAAATATTAGGGAAAAGATGTCCCAATCTGACTTTTTTTTAAGAGGAAAAAAAAAAAAAGCACAAGAATTTAAGGATATCACCCATTCTGAACAAGGAAGCTGTTTAATAATAACATTCCTGGAAGATTTCATCTAAAAAATAAAACTCCAGTACCAGAGAGCAAGTATAAACATGAACGTGTTTGGTGAGTTTGAGTCAAGTTACCATCTTTTTAACACATTTATAAAAGTGAGGAATTGATGGACAACTATGAAATCTCCAGGTTTTAGCCAACCACCATGTGGCCTCACCGTGATACATTTTTTTCTTTCTCCGAAAACCTCATTGAAAGTCATGTTTAAATATGCTTCTAAGGAAATACTGACACCCATTAGTTTCAAAGGCAATAGGTTGACTGTGGCTTGAAAGCCAGTAATGCTGTCAGGCTCGGTCCCTGTAAATGACTGAAGTGAGAATGTCTCAACACCCACAACCCATGCTGGGCTGAAGTAATCCACACTCCTGGTACAGGAGTTGAGCACTTCTCACTACCTGCACTGGGAAGAGTGAAACGTAGGGCAATGTCACTCCTCCCTCTAGTCTGCTGAGGCAGGCAAGTGCCTGGTGGCACACCAGAATGTCCAGGCAGATGTTGCACCTGTGTGAGTCACATCACACTGGCACTTGTACTCTCTGCATGAAGCAACACGGGCAGGAATGCCTCCTCCATTGACATGCACAATTACTCAGCATTAACAGCACCTTCCAGTTTTATTTCCTCAGAAAACTTCTCAGAATATTTTCTATTTGGCTTCAATTTATTTATTTAAAATACAGAGAAATGAAAGTAGATTTTTGCTCAGCAAGAGTCCAGATGAAGCAAGTTTAAAAAAAAATATTAAAAAAAATGAAATACCCAAGCTATGTCTTGTCATTCAGAATGATGCCAAATATATAAAATATATAATTGCTGTCATATGTATCTGGGTTTTGTAACTTGAATGAAACGAAAGACAAAATAAAATGCTTGCTTCATTGTTTCTTTCTGATTCACTGCCTACAAACCTGTAGTGCTTGAAAAGGATGTCAAAACAAGAGCTGTAAGGGAACTTTTCAATTAAATGTTTTTCACCAGAAGCTGCTATTTCTTTGAAACCAAAACTTTTCAAAGAAATCTATATCTGTAGTTGAAATTTTTGGTAGAAAAGCTTTGGGGTTCAGATTAATATTTCTTATTAAAAGGAGACAGACACAAACAGACAGATAATGTGCAAGACCAAGCACTGCCTGAGTTTGATTCCCCTCCACAGCTGAATGAATCGCTGCTTTACCAAATGCTTTCCCTCTTTTCCCTCATTTATTTTTCTGACAAATTTCAACAGCCTTTTGATCATCGGTGTAAGTAAAATAACTGCTAAAACCTCAAAAAGTTTTGCAAGCCAGATTCTCTTTTCTAGCTAGCCCAACAAATAGCCAGCTGTATGAGTCTTCTTGGGACTTCTGTTCAGTTCCAGTTCCAGAGTTTTCAGTCTATGAAAAATTAAAGTAAAAGCATAAACCAGAGAAATTTCCACAGGGAACATCAGATATAACTTCTTGGAACTGGTCTGTGTGACTCCAAGTGTGACTAAACACTGTTGTCCTTAATTTTTGGAAATATCCAAAACTGACCTTCATCGAGTAGTTACCCAACAGTTGGTTTTGGACGGGAAATCCAAGGTAATCTCTTCAGGGCATTCAAGGATGTAGTATATCAAACTTGGGAGAGTAGCCATTGTAGCACAGAAAGTAGCCATTGTAGCACACAAGTTGTGAAACAGTTGGCAAACAGCCTCGGGGGATCTTCCTGAGCCCAGGAAGAAAGCACCACTGATGGGAGCTGGGTATTGCACATCCAGCCACCAGTGGCCCTTAGCACTGAAAGCCATCCCAGCGTCACTGTGTTCATCATAACAGTGTTTGGTGTTAACACTTGTCTGTGCATCTTCCCTGGTTAGCTTCATAAGTTCTGCTTCCTGTATTCTGTCATCCTAAAGAAATAAAATGAAAAGGTACATATAATAAAAACAGAAGATTTAAGATACCAAAGACCTGTACAAATACTCCAGAGCCCTGGAGAACAAATCTGACCCTTATACACACAGGAATATTTTAAGGAAATTCAGTGGCTTTGTTCATTATCAAAACTACAGAACTTTGTGAAGCTTTGGCTGAATTTCTGTGTTTGCATTTTCAAGGGAGTTATGTTTTCTGCAGTGAAGGTGACAGAGTTTGACCCAACACTACTGTGTTGCCTTTGGTCAGCCTTTGCGATCAGACAAGCAAAATGGCACATCTCTGCAGGACTCAGATCACGAAGGATCTACATAGAGGAAATTAACCATCAGTTTAATGCAAGCCCCTTATGGCTTGCCAGCAGCAGCAGGCAGGTGAACAGAATATCATGATCAATGATCACAATGGCTGGTGATAGACTGGGGAGACCTACCATTGACATCTGACATGACACCATTATCCATCATGGCTCCAGCTGCTGTCTTCTGATTATGAGGAGGCTGAATTATTGAGCAGACCTAATTCATGGCAAGCTGCCACTTGTGTTTCTGGGAAGGATGAATGTAACAAGAAACAAATGCCTTGACTATAATTTTGTATTGTCTCCAAGTCTTGCCTAATGTGCTTCTCTGCTGGGTAAAAAGCAGGGGTAGGTGGAGGTTTAACTGCATGCTGAATGTCTTTGCATGGCAGTGACAGGTATTCAGAGGCAGTAAGTCTGTCTGTCTCCAAAGAACCAGCACCAAATAAATGTTAAGCCAATGGGAATGCAGCACCTTTGGAAAGGAGAAGGTTCACTTAAAAGTCTGACAGGATCAAACCCTCTATTATAGTTATCTCTTTACCCCCCCAAATTCTCAAAGAACATGAACTTCTGAGACTATAATCAAATGTGAAATCATCAGCAGAAGCATGCTTCAGTCACACAATTTATTTGGATGTGTGTCAGTGTAGAAACTGGCACTTGCTCCTTTTACGTTCATAGTCCAGCTTCTCTGCCACAGAGAGTCAGGATCAGTGATTTGCAGTCCAAGGGCATTTCTGACATTTCAACATTCATTTTCACTGCAAAATCAAAAAGTTCAGGCTTTCAAGGTCTTCCCATTAGTGGAGATCAGCTGAACAGCAAGACAAGGTGGATGTGGTGACGGAGGATGAAACTGCATGTGGGACATGGAACTGTACCTGCCTTCAGATCCAGGCCACAAGCTGGGCACTGCCACCATGCCAAGGACCCTGGGGCTGATAGGACTGCAGATTTGGTGCAGGTGAAGGATGTGCCAGGAAAGCACAGCCCTGCTACACCCTCCCACCGCCTGGCCCCCAATTTTTTTGGGTCTTTCCCAGTTGAATGAATCAAGTTTGATCAGGAATAAATGTGATCAAACAACTGATTCATAAATGTTCGCCTGATCTTTTAAGAGACAATGAAGTAAAACTCTGTCCATCAGATTCGTGTAGGTAAACTACAAATGATGAAATACCATCCCTGAGTCAACACTGAAGGAAATAATTGTCTCAATTATTTCTTTCTCTAAAATTGACTCCATTCTGGTCCTTCTTATGAAAAGTGTCTGTAAATTTGTTTTGCATAAGAAAGGAAGCAATAGCACAACCAGCTACACACTGTGAAGTAATATTTTGTATTTTGAAATTTCCTAAAAGAAAATCACGTTTCCTTCTATTGAGAGATTTTTTTACCTATTGTCAAAAATGAGATCCCTGAGTGGCACACAACTTTGCCCTCAGCAATGCTGATACAGTGCCATTAAAGTCAATGAGATTGCATGTTTGAATGGTGGAAGAACACAGCCTTGCATGTTTATTGTAAATGCATTTGTAAAATGTGTTCCAAAGGATAAAATATGCATAAGTAAATGCAACCTCTGTAAATATCAGCATTGTTATTGAATGGGTATATGTGTATTTAAAGAAATTCTTGCAAAAAGAAGTGGATTTCTGGCTTTTTCCTTCACTTCATTTATTTGACTGTCCAGGATGTATCTCCCAGTCCTCCACCTGTAACTTCATAAAATATGTCAAGAAAACTGTGTATAAATTTCTATTTTGAGAGGGAAAAAACATTCTGTATTTCAATTAATTGTCTTTGACAGACTAATCTAGGATCATGAATAGATTGTGTTATAGACTATTAACTCCCTAGCAGTCCCAGTACTGGGAGTGTTTCTCAGGAGGCAGGTCTCCTTTTGATCCTAACAGACCTTAATTATATTGTTTCTAATAATATTAGCAGTGGTTTTTTTTTTTTTTTTTTTTTTTTTTAATTCAGTATCAGTTGAATCCCAATTTCTTCATTATTTTCTACATATTGTGCTTTTCCATGGGAATCTTGAGTCATGCCAACAAAAGCCTGTAAGTGACAAAATGCATTCTACCATCCAGTGAATTTATGGCAGCAATTTAGAAGTCAGCTGAACTAGACACAGCTGGCTGGCAATAAGCGTAGTGTTATTAAATATGACATTAAATGTGATGTTATTCATAAATTAATTTTTGACCAAAAAATGCATGCAAAGTGCAATTACCTATAAAAAAGGAGTAAAAGAAAATGGTGCAATACATATCTATAAAAGTTCACTTCTGTATCAGGTTTATACACATTAATTTATTGTTGCTAATTTTATTCAGTGACTGATTGAAGTAGAGAAGAGACCAGTAGAGACATCTGACTATGGGATGTACCAGGGCTGAAGTCCTTTACTTGGAGCTGACTGGAGGGTTGAAGAACCCTGATGATAACTCCACTTAGCCAGCTGCAGAAACACCTTCGAGGAGCTAAGGCAGGTTGTTGAAGTTGCAGGTGTCGTTTTGCAAAACTGCTACTCACAGGAAAACTACAAACTGTTAGGTCTGCACCACAACCTTACCTTGAATAATCTGTAAACAGTTGTGTCTCTGCAAAGCGCTAGCTGGGGCTTCCTAACACAGTCTCCTGCACAGGGAATACAGAGATCATACAATACCAGAAGGGGAAAGTTTCTGCAAAAGGGTTTGGTAATAAAATGAGCATCATTTTAATTAGAATTTTACAGAAGAAACATCACCTTTTCATGAAAAACTCGATACATTCAAAATGTTTAAAAGCTTTTTGGTTTTTTAGCAACTGGTAACAATACACAACCAAAAACTGCTGAAAGTTTGGGGAGTTTCTAGCATCTCTGTTTCAATGAAAAGCAACAATGTTCAAAGAAAATACGTATTTTTCAAAATACTTTGTTTAAATAAATTCCTTTATCTTCAAAAGCGAATGCGTTTGATGGAAATCTTTTGACCTGCCCTTTTGCAGAGAATAAGTCTTGCTGGAAGGTGGCAGAGTAAATCCCCCCAAGTAATTTACATTGAAATCCTCATTATTAAGAAATAAAAACCCCATCAAAATCACTGCAAGTAATTGAAATCTGCTGACTGCATGTCTACCTCTAAATATTTGTAAGGTTTTCTGTGTGTCATCCTTTTGAAAGCCCTACCTAGCATACCACAAATTTTTGATAGGAGCCACATTTCTGACAGACGAAGCCTGAACAGTCAGAAAGATCAAACAGTGCATTAAAACCTGTATGGGGAGATGTGGGGATGGACTGTGTGGGATGCAGTTTTCTTCAATGCTGGCTGTGGGATACTACGTGGTTGGCAAGGCTGGTGTTTTTAAATTTACAGAAATCCATAGCACATCCTAGGACGAGTGGTGCGTTTTCCTGTGAGTGCTAACATGTTTAGTTACTCTAAGTCACTGATTTTCCAGATGGTCCCCAACACCTGCAATCCCCCAAACTTTTGCCTGGACACAGTACCCTCCACGGTCACTAAACACAGATAGTGAGGGGGAGAAATTGCACATAAAGTGCTGTGTATTCTGCAAATTCTGACTTCATGGCCCCCTGCCCTATGCTACTGTGGCAGCAGAAGACCCTGCCCACTCAGGGGGAACGATGAGAAGAGCAGCCTTGGTGTCTCATCAGGTCAAGCTCAGGAACTTCCATGTCCTGTTCATCCTACCCCATCAACACATTGCAGAGGGGCTGCAAAGAGAGGTTGATATCTACTATCACTGTAGATTTTAGCCAAACCCATGAGAGTGTGTGCTTCTGCAGTCTGCCCTGCATAAGAGCTGGCCTCTTGCTTACTCTCAGCAGCTCTGGGCAGATGCATCTGAGAAAGCATGAGATGGTTGTAGATAAAGACAAGGACAAGAAAACACAGATCACTCTCGCTGCTGCTTGAGATAAATGCTGTGGTTGCTTAAGATGTGCCAGTGTGTTGGTCTGCAGGCAGAGAAGGCTTTGTGTATGGAATTAATAACAAATTATTTATCATTGCCATTATTTATTGACTGAATGAAAGCTGACTGTCCCATAGGTGGCGCTCAGCTCTTCAGAGCTCTCTCTGATCAGACACATGAGCAACTAACATTGCCTGAGGGTCTCTTGGGTGCATTTTGCCTAGGATGTTCCTCCCTGACTCTTCATTCCTGATGACAAGGCAATGCCTTGCAAGGAGATAATTTCCTCCTAATCCATAGCCAACAGTCAGTGATGACCTTCTCACACAGGGCCTGGCTTCATTTTGCTGGCGAGCTGGGAGAGCAACAAGATTTCATGCTCCCCATCAGGCAGACTACATAGAGCCCTGCACGTATCCCATGGAGATATGTAGTTTATTTGTACTGGCCAGCAGGTCTGGGGGCAATCTCAAGCTCAGAGAGGCGTGGAGATGACACAGAGAGGATAAATAACAGCCTTCAAAGGGGCCAGAAAACAGCCCATTGCTTCTGCACTCACATGCACAGTATCAGTGGGTAGATCACATACTTCCTCCTGCCCAGGGACGGAGGATGGAGCTCTGCTCCCAGAGCCCCAAGTCCTCCTTATTTTTGGCTTCACTCAGTGCACAGAGCTGGCAACATCTTATGAGGAATAATTTAAGTCAGGAGAAAAATGCACAAAATAAAGTGCTGATGTGGTTTTTATTCACAGTCAGGGAAGTCGCAATTACAGAGTATTTTTGTCTTCATGAAATATGGAGGCTTGGAAGAGAAGAGAAACTCTATTAGGCCCCATCAAAGAAGAGTTAGATACCAGGTAGAGCTGTGCTGGCCACATGGCTTCACGAGCAGTGCTATCAGTGAAATGGCTCAGGGTATTTCTTGTCCTGCATCCAACTTGCCTAGTAGATACCTCATGGCTGAGGAGGTATTCCACTTTTCTCCCAGCCCAGCCCTGGGGTATGAGCAGCCATAAGGTGGCCTGGTTAGAAGGGGAAAATTACTGAACAGATGAAATTGCTGAAAACTACAGACAGTACAACAATTTGATTCCCTTTAGGTACTATAGAAATCTATTAATAATAACAATTATTATTTCCCTAGACTTTCATTGCAGTTTCTTGTCATTACAATGGGTGGGGAAGCTTTGCCCCTGAAATCCCAAAGCAGAGGCACTGGATCCCCCTGCACAGGAGACTGGCGAGGTCTATAAAGAAACGTAGGTGAGTGGCCTCTGCTCTCAGCACCCACTTTTCAGATGACCTCTTGCGGTACTACTGTGGAAATGCCATAAGCCAAAGGAATAATTCTTGGGGTTTTTTTTTGCTTTGTGCTAAGTCCCTTGGTGAGTCTTGCTACTTGGCAAGTGCAGCATGTAGATGCTGAAGCCAACGACATGGCAAGCAGGTGTTGTTTTCAGCCAGTTTACTCCACTCATGTAATTTTCTCAGCAATTTAGGAATCTTTCTTGCATGAGCACAGGCTTAGAGAGAAAAAAATGGCTATGTGCATGGGAGTGCAAAGCTTCCAGAAAGGAAAAATATTCTTAATTTCTCTAACTTTAAAGTTTGATATTATTAAGAAATAGTGGGCATCCACAGCTTCCTAGCTACTGAATTCAATGGCAACTGCCAGTGCTCAACAGCTCACCAAAGTTAAAGCTCCCAAACCCAAAATATCCCTCGGGGAATATATTGCTGGTATGAAGAGACTTGTGCTGAAAAACTTTAGACAAGTAAATGGGTTAGTTAGTGGCTGGCTAAGCTGGGCTAATTTTAGAAAGCTGCGAACACATAACCTTCCAGTTAAGGGTGAGAAATTTACTATTGGATTAATTGTGGATAAATGAATCCAGATTTCAAGTGCCTGTCAGTGTGAGCCTGCTAGTGTGTTTGCAACTGCCACAAAATGGTCTGTAGAGGGCTTATCAAGGCTAGACACATTCCAATGCAAAACTGAGAGATCCTGCGATTGAGTGCTCTGCTGGACTGGGGGAGGTCTTTTTGCCTTGGACTACACAACAGGGACATGGTGGCCGCTGAAAAGCCCATGCCACATCTCTCTGCTCCCTGGGCTTGTGCCAAGGAGGGCAGCAGTGGCCTGATGCTGGAAATGCAGTACTGCAGCAAAAAGAGAGGAAACCCCAGTCTTGCAGCAACACCCCTTCTAGCCAGCATACCGAAGTTAAGCCGCTTTCAGAATGCTTCACTTCCCTGTCCTCTAAGCCTCAGGACCCCAGTCCATCTTAGATCACCAAGGACATGCCCAAGCACAGTCAGTCGTGAAAGGGACAGAAGACAATCTTGGAGAGATGGTGTTTGACATTGAGGTGGTAGTTGCATGGCACAGGACCTTGAGAACGTCCAACAGCAATCTTAAATCTGAGAAGAAGAGAAAGAGGACTTGAGTGAGGAAGCACAGAGGAAAACATCTTTGTGGCATCCTTTACAGAGGCTGAAGAGAAGCTACAAAGGATCTATCCCAGGCTTTCACCTCTGTTTCCTCCTGTCTCTTCATATCTTTTTTCCTCTCCTACACCACATTAACTATGTTTTTCTTCAGTCCTGTGTTTTGAAATACCAATGTTTCTTTCAGTTGTTTTGTTTGATAGTAAGTTTGCAGATGACACCAAATTGAGTGGGAGTTTGATCTGCTTGAAGGTAGGAATGCTCTGCAGAGGGATCTGAACAGGTTGGATCAATGGGCTGAGGTCAGTGGGATGAGGATTAAGAAGGCCAAGTGCTAGGTCCTGCACTTCGGTCACAACAACCCCAGGCAACATTACAGGCTTGGGGCAGAGTGGCTGGAAAACTGCCTGGCAGAAAAGTGCCTGGGGTTGCTTGTGAACAGCTATCTGAACATGAGCCAGCTGTGTGCCCACATTGCCAAGGCGGCCAACAGCGTCCTGGACTGTATCACAAACAGTGTGTCCAGCAGGAGTAGGGAAGACACTGCGCCCCTGTATTCAGCACTGGTGAGGCTACACCTTGCGTACTGTGTTCAGGTTTGGGCATTGCAGTACAAGAAAGACAATGAGGTGCTACAACTGGTCCAGAGAAGGAAAACAAAGCTGGGGATGGATCTGGAGAACATGTCTTGTGAGGAGCGGCTGAGGGAACTGAGATTGTTTAGTCTGGAGAAGACTGAGAGGAGACCTTATTGCTCTTTACAACTGCCTGAAAGGAGGTTATAGAGATGTGGGTGTTGATTTCTTTTCCCAATAACTAGTGATAGGATGAGAGGAAATGGGCTTAAGTTGTGCCTGGGAAGGTTTAGACTGGATATTGGAAAAAATTTCTATACTGAAAGAGTGGTGAGGCACTGGAACAGACTGCCCAGGGAGGTGGTGGAGTCACCATCCCTGGACATAATGTAGAAAAAACATGTAGACATGGCACTTCAGGACATGGTTTAGTGGTCATTATAGTGTTGGTTAGACAGCGGGACATGATGATCTTAGAGGTCTCTTCCAACCTTAATGATTCTGTGATTCTATGATTCTGTGATAGACTTTTATATATATTTAAACCAATATAAATAGAGCCTCTTTCTAGATATCAGCACGTATTGATACATGTATTGATACTATGATAACAGGAACATATGTATGCTGTATATGATATGCATGATAAGTATGATTATATGTGTTAATATATATCAGTATGTTATTTATTTAATATATTCTAGATGTGCATATACTAGTATGTCTTTTGGGTTTGGTTTTTTTTTTAATGTCCACAGCTTTACTAGCTTTGTTTTCAAAGCCTAACAAAACAGTTCATCTTTTCTATCATTTGTTTAACTGGAATTTATTAATAACAGTTACCACTGGTAAGTTAAAAAAGAAGCTGACTGAACTAGGGCAGGGCTCCCATTAGCTTTTTACTTCCATTTTCTACCCTGTTAAACATCGCATCTGCAGTTAAATCAATTGCCACCATCTGTCCAGAAACCTATTTTCAGTTGCCTATCAGTAGAACCTAATCTCAGCTGATGTTTCAGCTCATGCTTTACCTTATCTGCCACCGGCTGCATGTAGTATTTCCAATTCCTTTTTCAAACCATGAACATGAAACAAAAACTGCATGGAGGTTTCCAGTCGCTATTTTTTTCTCCAAAGGAAGCAAGAGCAGTGGATCTGACC
This sequence comes from Actenoides lindsayi, assembly GCA_025331215.1. Classification (NCBI taxonomy): domain Eukaryota; kingdom Metazoa; phylum Chordata; class Aves; order Coraciiformes; family Alcedinidae; genus Actenoides; species Actenoides lindsayi. The sequence goes on from WTSP01011553.1 coordinate 25,247, forward strand.
TGCACCCTGTGAGATGCTCTGCATTCCCTGTGGAGCTGTGTACAGCAAGAGCTGCCTGCGTACTCCCGGGAGTAAGTTAGCTTTTGTCTTGGGGTACAGTGGTTGGTGCGGGTCAGTGTGGAAAGATGGAGAACAGGAGTGAAATTTTCCACATGATGAAGTAAATTAAATTTTACAATAACTGTAAGAGAGGCAAAATGTTATGCATGGTTTACCAAGCACTAAGTCAGAAGATGTGAAGGCACTGAGAACCTCAGCATATGAGGCCCAAAGAGCATCATTACAGAGAAAGTGTTTGTGCACACACTGAGTGGGGAGATAAACTGCAGTGAGCTTATTAGTTGCCACCCAGTGCTAACCATCTTCCAGCCCCAACCATCTTCCAGCCCCTTGCGAAAGAGCCATCTGTGTTTATTCCAAGGCGTCTAGGGAGGGCTACTTCACATCCAGCCCAGATCAAGTGTGTCCACAAAGCTCTTGCAGTCTCAAATAAGCAGTGGACAGTTGTGTCCTCAGCCTCCTGTCTGCATGGAGACCTCACAGACACCTGTGGACCACCAGCAGGATACATCCCACCAGAGTGTGCCCTGTTCTGCTCCAGTGTGCTAACAGGGCATTAAATTCACAGTTCACCTCCAGCTTTGTGCATGCTGCAACCTGTGACAGCAGGCTTATTTTATGCTGAATTTTGGAGAACCATTTGAAGATAGAGGCCACTTCTGGAAAAGCATGGGGACCTTCTGACACCTTGTACCTGTGCCTCTCACAGGTCTCCACTCCTGCAGACCCCTTCAAGGCAGTACATAACCACTTCGGATATTGCACAGCAACCAGCACAGGGGTACCCAGTGCAATGTTAGGGATCCTCTGGCTGTTGCCATCAGGCAAGTATCAATTTTGTACAATGTACTCTTATAGCTTAATTGATTTTAGAAAAGAAACTGGACATGAAGTGTTAGGAAAAGCCTCAGGAGTGCTGGAATAGGGCTGATTCCTTGTTGCCTTGCTGCGTGGCGAAGCTTGGGTGAGCTGTGCAAGAAGATGCAGCAGTCTGAAAGCACTTCCTGGCTTTTTATACAGGTTTCCCCCCGGGTTTTGCAGAGAAAGGTGTTTTTATTTTGGGGGGTTTTTTGTCTTTTTTTTTTTTTTTTCCAAATTGAGGCATGACCAGCAATGTTACTAACTAAAACTGCAAGTTCTTATTTTTACAGGGGTCTTCCTTAGAAACAGACAAGCACTGAATCATACAGGAAGAAAAAGGAAAGCCTAAATCTTCTCCATGGCCCTGAGAACAAGTGATAGAAATCAACAGTTCCTTCTGAAGGTGAGTAGAATTGATTTGCAACCAGAAGAAACTGCTTAGCTGTGCATGAAAGGCTCCATCCTTCCATGCTGACTCAGGCTAATCTGCTGCTTAAACATGCAGCCCCACACTTGAGATAAAGTATTTTTCCAATGCTCAAGTTCTCTGTTCAAAATCTGAGCAATGACTGTGTACCCTGCACATGGAAATGCGTGCACACGTGTGTGTGGTGGAGCAGAAGTGGGCTTCTCCCAGCCATGGAATGGTTGCACACCGAGCGGCCTGACTTTTTAAAGGCATGTGTCTGCAGTTGTATTCACCATAAAAAATTCAAACATAACCATCAGGCTTTTAAAAGCTGCCTGAAATATCAGTCAGATGTTTCACCATGGCCACAGGCACCATGGCAAGTCCTTCTGAGCAGGGTTGCACTGTACTCTAAGGCTATCCAGACACTACCCTCAAATACATACTCTGTGATAAAACTTGGTGTTCCAGAATTTCAGAAATAAGGGGCAAAGAAGTTATTTTTCCTGATGGAAAGACTTTGGGGAAATGGTCCCATCTCTGCATCCCCACATATGCTTATGAGGACTCATGTTGTTTATGAAATATAGAGTGACCTGGAGAAGGGTGAGGATGATGAGTGGCAAAAGTTGCAGATGACATAAAATTATTCAGGATACCAAAAGCTGAATCGAATTTTGGATACCTGCAAAACTACTTCATGGTGCTGAATGACAGGGCAAAAAAGATTATAAGCTGATAAGCAATAAAAAAGGCTGAGAAGCACCAAAAAATGTATTTAGAACTAAAGAGAAGTATAAGATGATGGGCCTTAATTGCTGTTTCTCAGGAAAGTGGCTTTGACGTCACTGTGGAAAGTTTTCTGAAAATGTCTCTCAACACTCAGTAGCTGTTAAAAGACAAACTGAGTGTAGAGACTTCTTAAGAAAATCATAGAGCACAAAATGGGGCTCATAATTTTGCCAGTGAATAAGTCCCTGGTGTATGTGCACCTTGAATACTTTGAGCAGCTCTGGTAATGCCATCTAACAAAATAACCAACCAAACCAAAGCAAACCAAACCAAAGCAAACCAAAGCAAACCAAACCAAAGCAAACCAAAGCAAACCAAACCAAACCAAACCAAACCAAACCAAACCAAACCAAACCAATCACCTAACATACCACAAAAAAAGAGGAAGACTGGAATCATTCAGCAGAGGTGCAAGGTGGTTTCCAGTGGTGGAGTGCAAAGCCTCAGAGTCTCCTCAGTCTGGAAAAGCAGCAGGCATGGCAGAGGACTGCAGACTTGGGTGGAGTAGATCAAGCTCATCAGCTTGGTTCATCAGCTCTCACTGACATCTGCCAGTAGTTTACTCCATGGGTAATCTGTCTGCCTTTGGCAATGCACAGGGATAGTCAAATACAGTCTTGAATAGGGCTCTTCATGGGCAATCTTCCTGATCACACATATGACATACCCTTGAAGGAAACTGGGCAGCCCTTGGGTGATCATCGCTGCCTGGTAGAGTGGAGTGCCTGTTCGTGGGTAAAATTGTTGTCTACTTATTTAACCATCTTGCTGTTGCTGGAGGTTGTTGTTTGAAAATTGCTTGTTTGAAATAACAGCATGGGTGCCCATAAAACTGCAACTATTCTGTTTTTGAAAGGTACAATTTTATTTATTTTTTCCCTGTAATACACTAGGGTAGCATTTTTAATGCTGCAGGTTTCAATAAAATGTCTAGATATAGTTGACAACAGAACAGCTCTGCTAGCTTCATTTTTTATCCATGGTGCTAGTTTATCCCTATTGTTATGGACAGAGAGGTTCATTGTCCCAGCAGGATGGGGGAGAATAGGTAGAATCAGATGATGGTGATTCCACAACCTTCTGGGTGACCTGTGCCAGGCTTGGGCACTCACACAGTGAAGTGTCTTTCCTGATGATTAGAGAGACCTTCCTGTGTTCCTATTTGTGCCCAGAGCCTCTGTTCCTTGTTCTGGGCATGACTGGGAAGAACCTGGCTCTGTCCTCTTAGTCCATTTCTCCAGCCCACTCAGGTCCTCAGACACTACCATACCCACTGGAGGAACAGCCACCCTCTACACCCAAGTTCTGTAGGTGCCAGCGGTGCCCGATGCCAGCCCATCCCTGATGGGGTCAGGTACTGAGGGAGTCGCACCCCCAGCCATGGGATGGGTGGATGAACCACAGCACCAGTGATAGGACTGTGCTCCACCAGGGTGCTCCTGCCTAGAGCAGTGGGGATGCTCCTGTCCAGGCCTATAGAGCTTGCAGAAGTCATCATGGGCTGTGAAGGGCACCAGCCCTCTCGCCAGCTGGCTCTCGGATGTCCCTTATTGGCTGCTCTTCTCTTCTTCAGTGTCTTTTATCTGGAGATGAAGCATCATACCCACAACCTGGACAATGGAATAGAGTTGACTACTTGGTGCTGACACAGCTGTGAAAGTGCCTTGATGCCAGAGAGGTGTTTGGCTGCTTGAGGTGTGCAAGGGTTCCTGTGGGACATAGGTGTCACCAGGTGCTTTGGTGGCAGTTCTGCAGGGCACTGTGACTCTACCCCTACACAATGTCCTCAGGGCATATATGGACATCTGGGGCACCATCCATACATCCAGCCTTTGTGCAACTCCCTGTGAATGCTCCTCCGCTGACTCAGGGCCAGCCACCATCTCAGGTGACTCACACAGCATATGTCAGACAGGCACTACAGCTCTTCTTGTACTGTACAGGTGCATGTTAACCGGAAAACCCTGTGCAGAGCCCTGAGAGCCCTCCTGAAGCGGGACTGCAATCGCCTATGAGCCGGTTTCTGGTCGGGTCCCTTGTTCTCCACCTCAGCCTTGTCCACAACCTCTGTCGCAATGTTCTGGTGATCTATGTCCAGAAGAGCTGTGGTGCAGACTGTGGAGCTGTGGGGGGCTGGTACCTGTCCGTCTACCTGTGCTGCTGCTGTTGCCAGCTCACCAAAGACAGTACAAGCTGGTATATTTGCCTCCTCTTCTGCTATAGGAGGCAAAGGTACTTCCTTGGGAGCTCCAGCCAACCCATGCTCTTGGACACCTGCAGAGGGGTGCTGGAAGAGCTTTTGAACTGAGGTGTTGTCTTTCCCCTGGGACATCTTGTTGTCGTCATCGCCTTCTACTTCTTCTTCTTCCAACTGCTCGTTTCTGCAGAAGATCTCTAGCCTGTACGTGTACAGGTTTATCCCCGATGAATACTTCATCCAGTATTTGCTGATGCCCTCAAAGTCCGCCATCCTGGCCTGCTTCATCAGGGCATTGACCAGCCACTTCGCATGTTCCAGGTGTGGCTTATATGATTCATAATGTACATCCAAAAGGCTTTTCTGAAAAGAGAGAGGGGGATTTGTAAAGGTATCTTGGCTCCCACTCCAGCAAATGCCTGCTGTGGACCTGCCAGCAGCAGCTGCTGGGACAGGGAGGAGGGAGGGAATGGGGTTGTGGCTTTGTGGTGCACCACTTGGCCCCAGGCAGAGGGCACATTACATCCTGTGCCATTCCCTCCCATCCTTGGCACTCACTTGCTTGGGTGTGACGTTGAGCTGCTTCAACTGCGTCAGGGAGAAAAGCTGGTCCTCATCGCCCTGTTTCTGGAGCTGCCTCTTCTGCGGGTCATTCAACTGCGAAATGATGGCCCGAACAGAGTGGACAAACTGTTTGTGGCCACTGGCTGTGGAGTCACTGGCTGTGGAGTCACTGGCTGTGGAGCCACTGGCCGTTGCCACCCTGGCAGCTCCTGGTGGAGAAGCTGTGAGCTTGGGTGCAGCTGCCTGCCTGTGGAGACATGGCGAGGCTGGCGGACAGGCTGTCATCTCCTGCGTCACCCTGTGCTCACGGCTGTCCTGCTAGAGAGGCCAAGGAGAGAGGCTTTGTGACTGTGGCCCTTGGCCCCGCACCCTGCCTGAGCTGCTGTGGCTGGGCTCCCCTGTCAGCTGCCAGGGCAGCTCTCAGCCCCACAGGCAGCTTCTCCCCACAGGAGAAAGAGGAAGAGGGGAAGGAGAAGGAGAAGGAGAAGGAGAAGGAGAAGGAGAAGGAGAAGGAGAAGGAGAAGGAGAAGGAGAAGGAGAA
>WTSP01011553.1:42106-85544 GCA_025331215.1 Actenoides lindsayi
GGAGAAGGAGAAGGAGAAGGAGAAGGAGAAGGAGAAGGAGAAGGAGAAGGAGAAGGAGAAGGAGAAGGAGAAGGAGGTGCCCCCATAGCCCAGCCTCAGTGGGACCACAAGACTGGGGGCACCTGCCCATCCCCACACTGCCTGGAGTCATCTTGCAGCCCCTGCCCTTTCTCTTCAGGTTTAGTTGAGCCTGGACTGGAGGCAAGATGGGGTGGAGAATGCTCCTGCACCTGCCTTGATTTAGCTGTACTTCAGGGCCCTACTGGGATTCCCTGAGTGGTGCCAATGCAGGGCTGGGGCTCTGTGTGATTTTGCACAAAAATAATGAAGAGAAAAATGAAGCTGAGGAGTATAAGCAACGCTGTCCTCTACATGTAGACTCAGCAAGCGGTTGAGGTGTGCAGTGAGACAGCATCCCAGCATCCTCTTGTTCTACACACTTTGCGTGAAGGGAAGGGCAGCCTGGACCCACACATCACCTTGGTTCTGGAAGAGCTTTGGGAGCAGAACAAGATGATGTCTTTCCCTGAGACAGCTCTTTGTTCCTGTCCTCTTCCATATCCTTTTCTTTGGACAGGACCCCAAGCTTGCTCTCTAGCTTTTGCAGGTCTATGCTCGCTGCTGGCCCACAGGCATCCATCTGCTACAGCATGACCTGCTTTCTCAAGGCATCAATTAGGTGCTTCATGCAGCCAGCTCTCTCTCCCACTGTTCGCAATATATGTGCACCGGGCATTTCTGAAAAGAGGGAGGGGGTGCCAGGCACCGAGATCATTATTTTTACATTGTTAGAGGATGTGTTAAGGAAGCCAAGTTGCTCCTGCTCAGAAGTCATCTCTCTCCAAGTGTGAGGGAACCAATACAGTACTTCTGAGGAGAGAAGAGCAGATTTCAAGGAACTACAGAAAAGCATAGAGTAATTTTGCCACCATCATCTGTTTAAGGTTCAGACAACACTGATACTGACAGTCACTTCTATTTGTCCAAGAATAGCAAATTTCTATAGTGAAGAACCTGGTGCTCGAGAAGGGAGTTACTATGAGAAGTTGCGACTATTTCTCACACTCATGCAGAAGGCGCTGTCACAAGGCATGCACCCAGTGCCACTGCCAGCCACATCTGGGACCTGAGAGCCTGCAGGTGTGTAGGACTCAATTAACTGCCCCACATAAGCTCTTCTGTTCTTGTATTGGAGCCTTTCTGTACTTGATCTTGAAAAAGGATGGGTGTAATATGAAGTGATACATTTAATCCAGCGTGGAACATCCACAGACTTGCATCAGATACACTGTTTCCTAATGTGTTTATCAACAAGAAAACAAATGTAAAACCAAGAAGAGATTTAAAGGCTTTCTTAAGAAGGACAGTGTCTCTATTAAAGAAGGTTGTGTAAGTGAAATCATAGAAGCAAAAGAATATACATTCATCCATTCAGAGGCTCTTCTCTTAATCTAATGCAATGTGGTTCAGCATCAAGACTTAAAAGGCAACTCTGTGTGCCATGGGACCATGCAGAGTTGTCAGTTTCTTGCTGATGACTAGCATTGCCCTCTGCTGAGGAGCAGACATCCTGTGCCAGCTGATGCAGCCAGCTAAAAAATCCTCATGGCTTCCACTGGGCTAAAAGAATTTTTTTTTGCCTCAGTTTTTAAAATTACATTCCTGATAATGTAATTTATGTCAAAATCATATCTCAAAACATTTTTAAGATATTTACAGGCTTAGTGGTGCAACAATGCTTCTCTAACGAGCGTTAAAAGGTAAAGTATATGTTTGCCAAGCAGACAAAGGAAACCAGGTAGTAGTCAATACAAACATGAAGCTATTACAATTTAGAGAATAAGGGCAGCTAAAGTACCACAGCTTCAGTACAACAAAAGGGATACGTATTAACAGGAAATCAAGCAATGTATTTGATGAAGACAGAAAAGTGGTTAGAAATTATAGAGGAAAACCTCAGTAAATATTTCTGTCCTATTTCAATAGGGAAACCATGGCGCACGTGGCTACATGAGGATGATGAAGTGTTTTCCAGTTCGTAAATACCTAAGGAAGCAAAAAGGAGTTGCCTGAACAAACATTTGTGTCGCTGACAATTTTTGAGACATACTATTGTGCTCTAGTGAATTACAACAGGGCACTGGTGAAGTGTCAATATTGAGCTAGTACTGAAAAATGGCAAAAAAGGACGTATGAGGTAATTGGAGGCTAAGTCTATTCTTGAGCAAAATAATTGAAAAGCTCATAAGGAAGTCAACAAACAAAACCTTAAAAATGAATTGCAGTCAGTTTATAGAGAATGGATCCTATGAAGCAAACGCTAGTGTCTGACTTAGTAGCACTTGCTATTTTAAATAAAAATAGCTAAATAAAAAATAGCTTTATAAAATACTAGTAAATTGCACCGTTTGGAAAAAGAACTGGCTTAAAATATGATTGTCCATAAGGAATTATCTTCTAATAGAGATCCTAAAGCAGTCCTATGCCCAGACTCCTCTTCAGACTATATAATCCAGCCAGCCATATATTAAGCTAGTTTTAATAATGGAGACCTATTTAAGTCACATGCATTTTAATACAGCCAGTGTAAAGCTCTACATCTAAACTAAAGAATTCAGACCTACAGAGAAATGACTGCACATTGGAAAATCATAATTAAAAACAATCAAGTTCACAGAATCACAGTTCAGCATAAGTTTCCAGTGTGATAATATGGAGACAAAAATCAAATCACGGTCCTCAGATTTTCTAAATAAAAATTTAGCAAGAAAATGAAAGGAAGTGGTTTTATTTCCAGATGAGATGTCGATAAGAATGAACATGGTCAATGCAATTTTGGTATTGATAAATTGAAAAAAAAAACATGACAGATACTCAAAATGCAGAAAGAACATCTTTGAGTGAAAGAATCGGAGTAAAAAATCTGCTTAGATTATCGAAACACAATTGAGAAGTGACTCTGTAAAGATAAAAATCTTATCAGGAGGAAAAAAATGGGTAATTAAAGTCTTGCTCACACAGAATAAGGTCAAGACAGACACTCCAGTGGTTTATCTGTCTTTACAGTCTCTGAATATATAACCTTCCAACTTCTGTGGAAGAATCTGTTCTTTATTGCAGCTACTGTTTTCCGACTTACATGTCTAGTCTAAGTTCTTTAGATTCCTGTACAGAATTAGTACAGAAGTATTCACAAAAGAATATTAATTTCCACTCTCAGACATGTGTTACAGGACAGGATGAATCACTACTGTAGACTCCTCTACAATATAGAATAATGCATTTGTTGTAGTTTCATTGCAGATTCATTGTGGATTCAGTGTAGATTCATCTACACTGTGGAAAGCCAACACCACATAGGCAGTGAATCACAGCCCCATGTACTGTCAGCAGCACTTTAAGACAGCCTCTGCACAGAAAAGGACTGTCGCTGAAGTATGCCGTGAGTTTCAAAGAGTTCCTCTAAGGAGGTACAACCAAAGAGACCAACCAGCCCTCACAGGCAGAGCAGCCAGATGATATCTGCAAACCACAGAAGCATTCTGACCTCACTGAGATAATGATCCTTTGCCTGAGAAAATATGAGAGTAAAGAAGAAAGGGCATGGTGGAAAGCATGAGCATAATGTGGTGTGAACAAATTATTTAGAAGTCACAGGAACAACTCTGAAAGTGACTGATTATTCTAGATGTCTCAGCCTCTGGAAAGCCAACTTTGACATGCATGTTGGGAAGTCATGCCATAGGAGACATACCTTTGGGTAGACAAAACCAGCACTGCATAGACTAGCCACTAAAAACCTGGTTGAGTCAAATCCCTTCCTATTCTGGGAACCAAAAAGTACCTGTTGATTTGGTTCTATTCCTTTTTCAACATTAATGTGACTGAAGGATTATTTTACTGATGATTGCTTTGATGATTAAATAATAAAAGTATATAACCTGGATTTGGTAGATTCCTTGTGATCTGGGTGTCAACAATTTTAACGTCCACACTGGTGAAGGTCTTCAGACCACACACTACTCTATGTTGTATTTCCATATAAAAGAGATGTTTGTTTTAGAAAAACCCACATTTCCTATGTATGCATTCTGAGTATTTCCTCCTAGCAATTTGTGCATTTGCAGAAAGAAAGCTCTTTTTATAATCTTTGCATTCCTGATACAGAGGTTCTTTCCAAGAGAAGGGCAGAGGAGGAGACAGGCTTTCCAGTTGTGTAATATTGAGCTTATTCAGCTGCTGCTTCTCCTCAAGCATCTCAAAGAAAATGCTAATACTTGTTAGCTCACATTGCCCTGTGTAGAGGAGCTATGTTTTTTTCTTTAAATAAGAGGTGCTTAACATTTTCACAGGATCTAACATGAAGCTATTGGAAAACAATGAATAATATTGATGGATTTTGAAATACACTCTACTGTTCAAGTCAGTAATCTTTATCGCCTGGGTAATCAACATAAATATATATTTATCTGCTTATTCTTTTCACTCCAGGAACATGCTGCAAGTCCAGAATCGTTGGTCCTAGGTTCTTATTCTGCCCAGAAAAGCTCTCAGATTGCATTACTAAGCATCGGGTCCTTGCAGATTGATTGGATTAAAGATTGATCAAATGTTAAAAGAGTATGTTGTTCTTTTGAATTTTGCCTTTTCTGTTGAATTTACTATAATCATCATGAACACTTACACTTTGAGCTTGCATAGTCACATAATTTGCACGAGTATTCTCACAAGTGGTGGTGCCATACTGTCCACAGAATATTCAGCCATCACATGAAGAGCGTGATCTAAATTTGGGCTTTCTCCCATCATTGGTTTTCCATTTTTAATAAAGTACTATGTTGCTCTGCTCCATGACAGAACACAGAAGCCCAGACCAAAGTTCCTGAAAGCTGTAGAAGAAGCATTTTTGATCAAAACTCACTGAGATAATTGAATGAAACCCACTTGTACATCTTAAGAGTAATGGTTTTGACATAATTTTAAAACTTACATCCAGAAACCTGTTGTTAAAAAGGAAGAAAACAAGCAAACACCCCAAAATGCTAAGGGTAGGGGGTCTGCAATAAAAATAAAAAAAAAATATACTGGTGCCTCTTTGCACACACATGCACACACACATGCACACTCTTCCTAAACTGAGCTTTTCCCTAAAAGAAGTTGCAGGAATTCCAGGGAGTACTCTTTATGCATTAGGTGTCCAAATGATTGCAGAAGCTGCTACATATGTGTACTCTGAAGGTGTTCAGATACTATCATGATTGGTTGGAGGATAAAACCCTGAGACAGATGGAAGAGTGAGATACTGTACTTACACAGGACATGGTTTGCTGAAGTGAAGTGTGGTTATTTGTTGTCTAAAAAAAATTATACCTGACCTGGTTTAATTAACTGTGGGTTGTGGTTCAACATTTGAAAATTGGTTACTAAGAAATTATACTGCTTTAAAAAAACCGCTATAAAACAATCCTTTTTGTGGTCTGTTCTCAAAGTAGCTGCATAGATTAAGCCACTCAAACAAATGTACTGTATTTTCTTAAAGGTAGCAGTGCTGAAAATGCAGATGATTTAATGCAGTTTAACCAGAGCATGTTATCTGTATGTCACTTGGACCAAGAGAGCAAATGTGTCTTTAAAACAGGCCAGCACTTGAGCACAGTTTCATTCTTCACGGGTAAACTCTCATTTCATGCCTGCAAGAGTGTCTGCTGTAGCTGTTGAAGGAAATTGGTTGTTTAGGTCTTTATTTTAGGAAACAACTGTAAAGCTATGCTTATGTACAGCCTTAGCTGACAGCTTTAGTTAGAAAAGTGCTTTAGGAACACATCCTAATAAATGCAAGTGACTTCCACCAAGAGATCTACCTGTGACTGGTCACAAGGCACAATCCTAAAAAGAAAAGCTAGAATCTTCTGATCAGTACCAGCATGGGTCAAATGTTATCTAAAGACAGCTCTATTTCTGAACTGTGCTGACAATGATCCAAAGTTGTAAGCAAAAACAGGTTGTTATGGTGTTCTGTATTAAGGACAGTAAAGAAAAAGTCACTTCAGGAGCTACTTCATGAGCTACTTTCCTCTACATGGTCACGTAGGATGTCAGTCTTGGCTCTGAGGACTGGAACGGCATGGAAAGGAATTTGGGATGTTTCTCAATCTGTTACAGCCACACCAGTTGACTTTAACTGCTGATTAGCTCTTTCTGTCTCCACATTGTTTACCAGATAAAGGCCGGATTTCATAGCATCTGCTCATTTCTTTCTTTAAGTCACAGGACCCTCTTGTCAAACATGGTTCATCACAGACTTTGTACACAACAGGGCCACATAATGCAGGCAAGGAATCCATTTGGAAAAAATAAATGAAGCTAACTGGGTAAGCACATAAGAACAACTGGGTTCACAGCTTGACATGGTTATTATTATCACTCAGATATGTTTTCCCTTCTAGGGATTTCCATTCCTGAATAGTAGAAAGGGTGGAAGGCATATGTGTTGGTACAACTAAGGCAGGCAGGGACCAGAAACTTTGGTGAACGTTAATTAGGCCAGTGCACTTTTAAAAAACATCACAGCTCCTTGTATCCATCTACCTGTGGGGTCTGACTCAGCAATTCACTATGCTTGGGATGGCAGAAAGTTCTGTCTGCATATCTACAGAGTCCTAAAGTTTTATTTCTTTTTGGAGCAACCTCATATTTAATAATGTTCCCAAAACTCACCTGTTCTGATCAATGGAATGGATTGGCTGGATGCTAAATTACATATTCTCTGTGGATTTCTAGTGCTTTCTACGCTGACTTGGCCCTTACTTTTAAAATCAGAGTTGCTAAACTGGTGTATCTTTCTCAAAAGTTTAGAGAGCAGCAAGTAGCAATTGTACACCCAGAATCTCATGTCACTTCTAAACACTGACTGGAATGAGGAAAAATATCTCAATCAGGCTGGAAGAAGCAACCTATTGATGGGGCAGACTGTTACAAAATGAGGAAAATTCCCTAATGGGCAGACATTTTAAAATTGATGAATCAATTTGGACTTATGCAATGTTAAACTCAAAAAGACAGCAATTTTAAGTGCTTTCTTTGAAATCAGGTACAGTGTTTACCAGGAACTCCTATAGGTATCTTATAAAAAAAATAATGGACTGTTAAAGGTATTTATTGTTATATGACTATTATATGACTATTGCTAAAACATGCAAGCCTAGCTCATAGTTCTTATGTTAGTCTGATGTAACTTTGTGAGATCATTCTCATGAATTAAATTTGCCCTGAAACTTTAGCTCCTTCATGGGGTTCTGGTCCAGTTTTCTTCAAGTTTCATTGAAGGATATTCAATGAGATGAGGAATCTCAGGGAATTTATTTAGTGGGGATGGGATTTGCTCCTGCAGAGAATAAGATCTTCAGATCATCTCCCTTTCAGACTTCGTCCTGAAATCTCTGAAGAGTCAGAAAGGACTCTAGGAGAAACAGGGTATACTTCTCATTGATCATGGTCAGGACTATACTTGAAAAGAGCAGGAAGAAATAGCAAACACCTTTCAAACACATCAGACACCTTCTCTGAAAATTTAAAACAGTTGCTTCCTGATATTCCCTGCTTTCTCTAGATGCCATCATGTCTCACTTAATTCTGAACCTTTAAATTTAGAAATGTTTGTCTAGTTGCTACCCTAGATCACTATTTTATAACTATAGACTAACTCTCTTTCCTTAACCCTAGTCTTCTTAACCCTAGTTTTATTTTCCCTTTCCATAGCTACTAAAGAAAGAACATGTCATTGTGAGCAAGAATATCACATTTCTTACCTACCATAGCAAATGCAATTTGAAACTTCACTTTATATGTGGGTGGAATGAGAAGCTTTTCTGTAAGTCTGCAATAGACTAATAAAGCTTAGGAAAGCTCTTCTAAGATAAGGTCCAAATGCAGTTTCAAGATATGAATCTCCTTAGTGAGATAAGACTGCACCAAATACATACTGGTATTAGATCAAAAGTAACTGCTCACTCATTTCAGAAAGCTTAATTATAATCACAGACGCATAACACATTTTCCTGTGGGTCTCTCAACTGAAAGAGCAGCGGATGAGGTGTGTTTGTAATCAGCAGGTTTTGGAAAGTGTAGGACAGTATACACCTCTGAATAATCTGATGAGAATAGTTGTATTTGGCTGTATCAAATAAACTCTAATTAGTAATAACTTGACGTTGCAGCAACACTTAAGCACTACTTTGGTTTTGTGCCCTCTCCATTTTCTATTGTATGATAGCAAACCTAAAGCATAAGGCTCTCTGCACTTGTTTGCATTTCTGTATCTATGCATGTTCTGGTTTTCTTTTTAATCCCTTATAGGTGAATTTAACTATGATGCTATTTCGAAACTTTCATATGGTTTAGGAGCCCAAAACAGAAATGTTATTTCTTATCTCAAACAAGCAATGCTTTGCAAAGGTGCAAAGATGGTAATTCTGCAGTTGTGGCTTTGCTGTACAGAGCTTCTGGGTGTGTAATTCATCTTCAAATGGGACAAGCCTTAAGATACTAAGTAGAGTTCACATTACATCTCTTGGGGCTCTTACAGAACATGCAACACCTCAAACTTGTCATCTGACAAGGGAAAAAAGTGGGCATCCACTGATTCCTCACTGCAAGGCCCAAACCTGAATAGCTGCATGGGTGCATTCCTCTGTGCCTCCACAACCACTTCCTTCTCCTCCTCACCTCTCTTGGTGACGGCACTCCCCAAACTCAGCTCCCTTACCTACCAGCCCAGCTGTAGTGTTTTCCCACCAAAGCAGCTGTGCTGCTTGCAGGAACAGATGCTCCACTCCCTCCAGCACTCATTTTCCTGGAGTTCCTCACATGCTACAGCCACCCAGTAGACACCCGTTGAGTGTTTAGCACCACTGTGAAAGCCAACTCTAAAATCAGCATCATGTGGTCCAGCGGCCACAGGGGTAGAGACAGAGTGAGGATATGATGGAGTCAGTTTGGCCTTGCTAAGAAACACAGAAACAGATGGGCTAGGGATTTTGCCTTTTTTGTTAAATTTCTTTCAAAAATACATGTAGTGTGTGGTGTTATTTGTACATGTGGTTCTTACTGCAGCTGTGTGTATGTGTATGTGTGTGTGTGTGTGTGTATGCACACACATATCTATGACAAGACTGATTAACTGCCAAGTTTTTTAAAATTTATTTTGTTCACAAAGATAAGGTTTGCCTTTTTCATAAGAATTTTGACCTTTGGCAGCTTCTGGCAAAGGCAAGGTGGAAACTTCAAGCGGGAGGTATGGACACTGTCCTTTCCAGCTGGTTGTAAGAATGTCAGAGGGCAAAAATCTGAAATATTCCACATTTCCCTTAGCATTTATATCAAGAAGAAAACTCACTTCTCATCACCTTCTCCTGGTTTTATGAAGCTGAACTTGGCTGCGCCTTCTCATGTGAATATGGCTTGAATAGAATCAATCATCATACAGAGGTTTTGTTTTCCACTGTTTTCCTTTTCTCCCTTTCTACATAGGTGCCTTCATGCAGCACTTTTTTCTTGCAGTAGCACACCTGTAGAGGAATGAGATTTTACTCTTGACAGTCTTGGCCAGTGTTATTACATTTTCCTTTGACAATATATTAATAACAAATATAACACTTTTATTAGCTAACCCTTAACCAAACCTGTGACCATCTGTGTGCAATAAATAGCTTAACTGGGACAATTTTCTCCTGACTGACTCTTGCAAGAAGCAATTTTAACCTTTTTCCCCCTTATCCCTCCAAATACCTCTCTTGTGAGATCTTTTCCACTCCTTCCCTCAGTGAACCCAAGCAGGTTGCAGAGAGACAATTCACTTCTGTCTTCTAAAATATCATGTAACTAGTAAGTGGCTCTTCAAAAGTTCAGATCTGCTTAGCTCAGGGACCTTTCCTTTGGGAGTGATGCAGCGTTAGAGTTACAGCAAGCCTTCCACATCCCCATGCATGTGTGTTCTGCTGTTCTGCATTGGGACAGTAAACGTTAGTCCCTGTGTCATGGGTCTGTGGCACATGTTAAGTCAGATGGGGTGGTCCTTCAGAGAAACAAGGATGAAAGCAATGGATCTGCAGTGGCACAGATCCTTCAGGCAGCTCAGTGCAGGGTAGCAACTCATAAGGGCTACAAGTTTGGAGGCTACCACACTGTACATGGAGTGGGTATAAGGTTCAGTGAAGAAATTTCTCTCCCACCAGAGATGTGGTCAGAGATCCCTAGTCCCAAATCCTTCTTTCCAAGATAGAAATGACAAGTTTTTGGACATTGAATAACAGTCTTTTTCATCATCTTTAACAACAACAACAACAAAAAGATTTAATCACTTATAATGCTTTATAACGAATCCTGTGAATATGTGTGACTCAATGTCTTAAAACTCCCCTATGTATTTTTCTCTACTGCTAGGTGGAAAATTACTATTAAGACTTTAGTTAGCTGAAAGTTGATTTCAGTTGGGGAGCATTTGCTGAAGTAAAAGGTCACGTCTGAAAGATGTTTCATATCACAGACAGATGAACCTCAGCAACTTCTTAAACACAAAAATGTGTAAGAAACACTCTTGAGTTTGGAATTTCTTGAAGTAAAACTTATGTTCTTAAAATCTTGGGAAACTAAAATTATCAAACTAAAAGGAAGTTAACTTTTAATAAAACCAAGTTGCTAAACAATAAAAATATTGCAGCTCAGGATGCCCACATAGCTGTCATTTGTCTCCTTCTGTCTGTACATCATGACAATTTGGATTAGTTGGCAGACCATTTTAACCTTCCTACCCATGGGACTCCAGGACAAGTGGGGCAGAGGAAGGACGAGAGCTAATCTGTGGAGCTAAGTCTCTGAGTTACATTGTGGACAGTCCTGCTCGCAAGAGCTCTCCCTCCATTATGATGAAAGTTGGAAAATGTGCAGTATGTGAAGAAAACAACATTTCAGGAAGAGATTGATTTAGGCCATTGCACATGTATTGACTTTGAATGGGAAGGTCTTGGTAGCAAGGGGGCTACAAGGGTAGCTTCTGTAAGAAGCTGCTAGAAGCTTCCCCTCTGTCTGACAAAGCCCATGACACCAGCTCCAAGATGAACTCACAGCTGGCTGAGCCCATCAGTGATGGTTGCAACACTTCTGTGATAAAATACTTAAGAAGGAGGAAAAAAAACCTGTGCAGATGCAGCCAAAGAGAGAAGTAAGTATATGTGAGAGAAACAATGCTGCAGACACCAAGGCCAGTGAAGAAGGAAGGGAAGAAGGTTCCTCAGGTGCTGGAGCAGAGATTCCCCTCCAGGCCATGGTGAAGTACATGGTAAATCAGGCTATCCCGCTGCAGGCCATGGAAGTTAACAGTGGAGCCGACATCCTCCTGTAGCCCATGGAGGACCACACACCAGAGCAGGTGGGTGCCCAAAGGAGGCTGTGACCCTACAGGAAGCTCACATTAGAGCAGGCTTCTGGCAGTCACAAGTGTGACTCCTTGGGGGACCCACACTGGAGCAGTCTGTTCCTGAGGGACTGCACCCCATGGAAGGGATCCACGCTGGAGCAGTTAATGAAGAACTGCAACCCATGGGAAGGACTCAAATTGGAAAAGTTCATGGAGAACTGTCTCCCATGGGAGGGACCCCACACTGGAGCAGGGGAACAGTGTGAGTTTTTTTCCTGAGGAGGAAGGAGTAGCTGAGACAGTATGTGAGGAACTGACTGCAACACCCATTCCCCTGTACCACTCCGTGGGAGTAGGTAGAGAAATTGGGAGTAAAGATAAACCTGGGAAGCAGGAAGAGGTGGGGGGAAGGTGTTTTGAGATTTAGTTTTTATTTCTCATTATCCTACTCTGTTTTGATTGGTATTAAATCAAGCTAAATTCCCCAAGTTGAGCCTATTTTGCCTGCGATGGCAACTGGTGAGTTATCTCTGCCTGTCCTTGTGTTGACCCTGTTCTCTCCCCTGTCTAGCTGAGGAAGGGGATCCATAGAGCTCCCCCAGGCACCTGGCATGCAGCACAGGGTCAACCCTCCATGGCATACTACCCTTAAGAACTACCCCTACCAGAGAGATCTACTTGGATGTCCGGAAAGCAGCAGAGAGCTCTACAGATAGTGGTGAACTCTGGGCTGGTTTTTTTAGCAGAGCTTTCTCTTTTACTGTCCATAAAGTGCATTCACAAGCAACAATGCAGTGGAGCACAGTGATTTCATAGATTCATAGAAGATAAAGCTTTGTAGGTTCCAAGCAACACAGAAACACCAAGAAAGCCGCAAGTTACTAATAAAAAGATAGTAGGAGGTAAATTACAAATTATAGCTGTAACCACAGATATTAGATAATTACACTGAAACAAAGGTATTCTAGAATATGTGTCAGATTACCAAGTGAAATTGATTTCATTTTCTGTTTTCAGTGAAATGCAATAAGAATAAGGAAAGCGCGAATCAGTGAAGCTCTATATTCTCAATTTATTTTTCATGTTACAAACTTTGTAAGTTTACAAACCTTCTCTCTAATATTTTGACTTGTTATCATACTCAGTTACCATTAGTGCTGTAAAAACCAGTAATCTACTTTTTTCCTGCAAGGAAACAGATTAGTATAACCTATATAGTCTACATAAACTATATAATCTACATAATCTATATAGTCTTTATATAATATATAGAGATTTATCAATGTATTTATTAATTTAAAACAAATAAAGACATTCTTCAAACTAAGGAAAAGGTCCTCTTTCTTCCTCTAATGTTCTGGTTTTGGTCAAATGATTGTACTACTTCACTGCTTTGGGGACAGGAAAACTTGCTTCCCAAAATCTGTTTAGCAGGATAGGATGTTCTCAATTTAGTACAGGGTCTATGCATCACTTGTTATGGTGCGTCTGGTAACTTGGGTTGGGCAAAATATAGAAACTGTGTTTTCAACAAATGGAAAACTTTCCGATGTTTTAAATGAAAAAATGCAAATACTCCTTTTCTATTTGCAGTTCCCATTCCCAGTGCATCTGTGTGTGTGTTTCCAGCTCCTCCAGCAGGCATAGCTGTCTGACTTGCAATAAATACCTTGATGCTGCTTTAGCTTCACCTGGCTCTAGGTTTCTCAGCAACAAAAGCAAATCTTGAAGTTGGTCATTCTGAAAAGTACTGCCTCTGCCATGGAACACAGCAGGGTAAGGATGGGAGGAAGCTCTTATCTAAAGGGGCAGACTCTTGAGTGCAAGGTGTCAATAATAATTCACTTCACTGTGTCTGCACACTTGGTTCAGTCTTCCTCAACATCCTACAACTCTGAAAAAGACTCAGATTTTCTGTTTACTTCATTAAAAATGTGATCTAAGGTTGTCTTAGTCTTACCCTTTATGAAGACCTGAAAATCCTGTATTTATTTTCAATAGGCTATTTCAAACAGGCTATGCTGTGCATCTTATCAGACTCTTTCTGAGGTCTTACCGGAGCAAAACCAAAAACTTTATCATTAAGCCTCAAATAGGATTTTTGGCATTTTGACCCTATCATTTCCACTGAAATGACAGACTTTTTATTTTTGTCATATAGGGCAGTATCAATCCCTTTATTTGTCATACAGAATTAGGTTTTTTTTCCTTGTTTTGGCTGTTGATTTTATATAGACAAAATAATGAAGTGAGAAAACAGAAATGCTGTCACAAGCGAATATTCCAGAACCCAGGTTAGTCTGCCAAATACCAAGGAAGATGATGATGATGAAAAGATCTCAAGGGATATATCTTTCCTCTCTACATTTAATAAACTGTGCATCTTTTCCCCATTTTCTCCATTTAAAAGGTATCAATTGACCATCATCACTAGATCACAGAAGACACATGCACTGATCTTTCTGAACTAACTTTCTTCTCACACCCAAATGCGCCAGTCATGAAAGTGATGAAGAAGAATGGTTGTGCAGAAATTTGGACAGTGAATTCTAATAGGAAGCTTTGCAAAATGAGTTCAGATGTCAGGATGTTTGCAAATTAAAAAGTGCTTTTGTCCCCTCTTAATGTTGACATCATGGAACATATTCAGAGTTCTCTTCAAGCTCCTTTCAATCATTTTTACATCTTTACAATTATTCCCAGACTGGAAAAAGAGAATCATCACATTAATTTTTTAAAAGGGTAAAAAGTAGGACCCTGGGAGCTACCAAACTTTCAGCCTCACCTCTGTGTCCAGTAAGATCATGGAACAGATCCTCCTGGAAGATATGTCAAGGCCTATGGGTGACTGGGAGGTGACCAGAGACAGTCAATGTGCTATCATCAAGAGAAAATTGTGGCTGACTAATCTGGTGGCCTTCTGTGATGGACTGTTCAATGGATAAGGAATTGTCTTGGCCACATCCAAAGAGTTGTGGTCAATGGCTCAGTATCCAAATGGAGATCAAAAACAAGTGATGTTCCTCAGGGGTCCATATTGGGACTCCCACAGTTCAATATCTTTATTAATGACATAGACAGTGGGATTGAGTGCACCCTCAGCAAGTTTGCAGACAACACCAAGCTGAGGAGGGGGCCCATGTGAAACTCATGAAGTTCAACAAGGCCAAATGCAAGGGCCAGCACCTGACTCGGGGTGTCATTATAGACTGGGGAAAGAATGAATTGAGATCAGCCCTGTGGAGAAAGGCTTGGGGGTACTGATGGATAAAAATATTGAATATGAGCTGGCAGTGGGAGCTTGCAGCTGAGAAATCCAACCTTATCCTCAGCTGCAAAAAAAAGAAGTGAGGCCAGCAGGTTGAGGGAGGTGATTCTCTGCCTCTACTTGGCTGTTTTAAGACCTGAAGTACTGTGTCCAGTGCTGGAATTCCCAGTGCAAGACATAGACCTGTTAGAGAAGGTCCAGAAGAATGGTCAGAGGGCTGGAGCACCTCTCCTATGAAGAAAGGCTGAGAGAGAGGGGGTTGTTCAGCCTGGAGAAGTGAAGGCTCCAGGGAGACCTTGTTGTGGCCTTTCAATATGCAAATGGAGCAGATAAGAAAGACAGAGAAATACTCTATACCAGGGCCTGTAGTGACAGGACAGGGTAGCAGTTTTAAACTGAAAGAGGGCAGATTGAAATTGGATACAAGTAATTTATTTATTTATCATTTTTTTTTACCTTGAGGGTGATGAGACACAGGGACAGGTTGCCCAAAGAGTTTGTGAATGCCCCATTCAAGGTTATGTTGGACAGGGCTTTGAGCAACCTGATCTGGTGAAGGATGTCCCTGCCCATGGCAGTGAGGTTGAACTAGATGATTATTAAATGTATCTTCCAACCCAAACCATTCCATGATTCTATGATTCTAACTCTTCCAGAGGATGCTCATCCAGTCATGTTGATGGAGAATTTATGCTTTAATGGTGCACAAGAAAATTCTGTTAAAAGAATATTAGCTAAATTGAAAGGCTGAGCATTAAAAACTTAGGAAAAGACAGAATTAAAGTTGCCTGGATAGTCAGTGTGCTGTAGTTGATCATATCGATCGTGTACTACATGCCACATTTACGCCATGGAGTCATGGTGCTCATCCGAGAAGTACTCAGTAGTCTCTTTGGTGCCTAATATAGCCTTAAACCATTTGTATGGCATGCTATTCAAGTCCTGCTCTAAAAACACTATTTCTAACTTCCTTGTTATGAATATCAGAAAAAAATATTATATTAACACTACTTTAAAAAGAAGATAATGAAGTGAAAAGAGATTTCACCCCAGGGCAATCATGGACTGCTACCCTTTGCATGAGATATGAAGCAAACAGACACTCTGACAGCACAAGGCCACCTCAGATGTGGGAAGCCACATTGGAAGGACATATGATCCTGTGTGCTAGTCCAGTCTCCTCTGCAGACCAAATGACAGCTAATGTCAGTGAGCTTAGATGAGCCTCACTTTGGTTAAAGTTTTAATCCCATCTCCAAACTATGGACTTGCTGGCGGTTTTCACTGAGATTTTCTTACAGAGGCAAAACAACATGTCCAAAAAACCACTTTGCTGAAATCTCCATTCCTAAAACAAAACAACAAAAGCAAAGCAATTCAGTTTGGGGCTGGTGTCTCTAATGAAAATGCCCGGAGCAGAAAGTAAAGTCTGGGAAGATCTGAAAAGCTATAAACCAAAAACCTTTATATTAAGAGTGTTGTGGGGTCATCCTTGTAAAGTAGGCATTGCTAATTGTATTGCATAATGCATGAATATGATAAATAGTATTGCCTTGCATGGTAGAATGGGAAAAATTCTACAGTACGTAGAGGTCAGTGTTTTCTTTTGTGCAAAGGATGCTGATTCTCTTTATCTGCATACCAGATGCTTAATTCAGCCCCATCTCCAAAATGTTTCTTCCAAGGAAGTAAAGCTTTTTGAGGGAAACAGTAGCAACAGGAACAGAGATTGGAGTTTAGCTGTCAGCATGCTATTAATGTCTGACTAATAGCAGCATACGAAGATTGATGCCTGATACTGTATCTTGCACTGAGATAATATTTTACAAAACTGTTCCAGGAAGTGTTTTGCTTCTGTTTTATCTTGGTGCTTTCACAAGTGTATTGGTATGACATCAGGCTGATTTTGACTTCCCTGGAACATAGCAATAAGAGGGAGAAATAATGCTTTTTCCATAACAAATAATCATGGTGTCCTATAATCTGTAATCCAGGAATGGCAAGGAAGAAGTATTAGTGACCTCAATTTACACCAAGCTCAGGGCATGGGTAGGTGTGGAAGGCAAACACCTGCCCCCTCTCTGCTGCATGAGACATGATATAGCCAAGAGGATAAGAGAGAAGTGTAGTGTTTAAGATATTTAGACAAACCACTTAGATGCTTTTCTCCAAATGAGGAAAGGTCCGTCTTTTTACTGAATAAACTGAGTCTTACAGTTGTGATTCAGGCTCTCAGTCTCTCTTTCTCAGGCAAACTCCACCCTCAGCTGCAGATCCTGCAAAACAGAGGTTGTGCGGGCTGAGTGTGGTGCTGGCTCCTGCCCAACAGCTCTAGTATCCACATCTTAGGTAGCAACTGAACTGTGTAGGAACCCATCTCCTGCATGCACAAAGAGGGTGGCTGAGAATGGCCCTCATTAGCATGTTGCAGCCTGTTTTTCAGATCAGTGATGCAACAGGTAGTTTTAGAATCATAGATTCATCTAGGTTGGAAAAGACCTTCAAGATCACCTTATCCAACTGTTAACCCTACTCTACATGTTCACTGTTAAACCATGTCCCAGACTTCCCAGGTTAGCTAGGACTGCTGATAAATGATGGAAAGTGACTCGATAAGCACATCTGCCAACTCCTTCAATACTCTTGGGTGTAACCCATCCAACCCCATAGACTTGTGTGTGTCTAAGTGATGTAGCAGATTACTAACCATTTCATCTCTGATTATGTGGATCTCATTCTGCTTCCCATCCCTGTCTTCCAGCTCAGGAGGTTGGCCACCCAGGGAAAAACTACTCCTACTACTAAAGACTGAGACAAGAAGAAAAGGCTTTTGGGTCATCAAGGCTTCAGCTTGCCCCAGAAGGTAGAACTCTGTGCATCTTTCAGGGGTCACAAAGTTTCTGGTCCTTGTACAAAACTGAACTAGATAGCAGTACAATCCATCCTAGCACAAAAAGACAAGGGCCGTATGCATTTTCTGACTGGGGTTCCCATGGGTCACATATTGCTTGTAAATTGCTTGAACAGTTAATAAAGAAGAGCTTCTTTTAAGATACTGGATGTGATACAATTTGCCTGAGCCTGAGCAATTTTGGTATTAATGATTGATTTCTTATTTGTGAAAGAGAAATACTTTTTCACTGTTCTAAGTGGTAGAATGGTGGTTTTGAAGATTTACACAGTCTATAGATGCAAATAATGTCTGGCACTGACAAAAGTTTTGTAATTGGCCAACAAACTGCCAGGAAAAAAAATTGTAAAAAAGGAACATACTGAAAATGATAGCACAGGAACAAACCATACACGCAAAATGGAAAATGAAAATGAGTGTTGGGAAATAGCATGCTGTAGTTTGCGATATTAATCATCTTTGGATCCAGTATTTCCTACTTAAATAATCCTTTGCTTTCTAAGTATTATTAAACCTTTGGAATCTATATTTTAGAAGGCTGAAAGCAAACCATGTATCTATCAAGTGAAAAAGCTTAACTTTACCCAATATTTTTAAACCCAGTGTATATTATCATAATTTTTTTGAGTACTTCACACCTTTTATATCAAAGTTTTTGATTTGTCTCACATACACACACATACTCATAGTAACCTGCTCAAAAATCCCCGGCTTTAAGAAACTGCATATGAAGCAGAACTATGTAAAGGTTAGAAATCTTCACTTTTTCAAAGACCAGAAAAAAGCTAATGATAGATGGCTTGTACTTATTTTCTTACTGTACCTACTAATGTAATACTGGCAGTTTCTGGATTATTATTTTTAATTTAAATACAAAAGTCAGTTTAATGACAAATAGGTTGGTTGGCATAAAGTTTCAATTCCCAGTAAAGGACTGTTATTAAATCCTCTTTACATTTTTCCATTTAAAAATGCAGAACTCACATGTGCAGCAAAGGTGATACACTTAAGAGCAGGTCATACTGCCTAATGTTTACGTTGCTGGACTCCTCCCAGTGGAAGATATTTTTAATGGTTTATAACCCTGTTAAATTTAAACTGCTTAGCTTTTCCATGGAAGAAGTCCAAACCAGAGTGATTTATTATTATTATTATTACTATTATTTTACCAAAAACAATTTAGTCACTTCCAATAAAAAAATGCATTGTTCTCCTGCTGTTACCAGAACCTGCTACCCCTTCCTGACAGCTTTTATGCTTCTCTGCCAGATGAAACCTAATAGTGGGTGCACTTTGTATCAGGAGTCCTTTCTCCTGCTGACTTGTGAGCAGGACCAACCGTTGTCAAGATAGAAATGCTTCAGGATACTGTCATTCACAAATGGTCAAGAAAGTGCAGTTTGCTTCACTTTAGGAAACTTCCATTTTTGTAGACTAAAGATCTCATGGGCCTTTCTCCCCATTAAGCACTCTGCAATTTCTTAGTACTTTCAACTTTCAGCAAACCATATATGCACCTTCTCGGGCTCACGCAGTTAGTGGAAGTGGAGATGCATCATCCTCACAGAGCTGCTAAGCAAATTTCTCCTGGTTACGGCTCAAGGGACAGTAGCAGGATGTTCACTATAAGGGTTTCCAGCTCCTACAAGCTAGGACAAAGCTTAAGAGTAGAAGTTCTCACAGCTGATAGATACTCTGAGTTTGCTGGAAATAAACCAGTGAAACAAGCTGTTTGGGCAGAAATGTTTCAAATTTTCAAGTTAAAATGTTTTGGAGAAACTATTCCTCTTCCACAAATTTGCAGGGGAACACAGAGGAGATCCCAACAGGATGTGTGAGATGTCCACTCGGAAGCTGCCAGCTTCCCTGCCACCCACCACTCCTATGCTGTCCCATCACTCATAGCTACTGACTGAGTATCCCTGTAGGTTGTTCTTCCCCCAGTTTTACAGAATGCAACCAGCTCTCCTTCCAAGTGCCCTGGGCTGGAGGCTGCTCCCATCCTCAATGAATCACCCTTCAGATTTACCTGGTGCTGGAGACACCAAAATTCACAGTAAATGATGAACTGTTGTGCAAGAAGGAAACCAGAAAGAGAAACAATTAATTGGGCATGAAGCCTGGGACTGTAAGGAACTGTGGGAAGATGGGAAGACACTAAGGTTTAATGAAGAAAAGCTGACTTGACAGGGAAAACAGGAGGCAACTGTGAGGAATAGGTACTTTTGAGGAGAAGGGGACATACAAGAGGAAGACTGAAACCATCTGGACAACTAAAGCAGGAGAGAGAGACATTGTGGGATGGCATAGACTGAGATTCAGACAGTGACAACTTGGTCAGTCCAAGATAGATGACTGGAAATGGGCTGAGTGAAAATGAGCACAGGATAGAAAGCCACATATGAAGGACACCAGGAAGGACAAGGAAGTGACACTCCTAATTCTGGGACAAAATTTGGGAGGATCAGGCAGATCAGCCTGTGCCCATGAGACCACATAACCTCCCAAAGTCCCTTCCTAAACCCGGTGGCAAATGCATGCTCTGTTCTCTCTAACCTTGTTTCACTCAGAAGATGGCAGTGCATAAACACCATCAGATACTTCATTAGCTCTGCCAGCAAAGGTCTGGCCTTGTACCAAAATATAATTACAGCCTCCTTTGTGGCCGTCATTTGTGTGTTTTCTTCCACTGAAGACTGGAGTTAGACCTCCAAAAAACAAGTGCTGAATTTATCAGGCCAACGTAGTCTCCTGTCTCCCAGTGATAGAAGTCATGAATGGGGAGAGGAGGGAGCTCAGCTTCCTTTGTGATAAACAATGCTAGAAAAAGTCATCCCTGATTTAAAGCTAACTAGTTCAAAGTACAAATTTAACACCACAAAATCAAAGGTTAGCAGATGCCTAGGTAGGGCTGTGTATGACTTTTCCTCCTTGACTGCACCAAGGGACATATTTGAGGTTAATCAGAATTGTGTCAGAAAGGAGACTTATAGACACAGGAGCTCCATCTTGGTGCAGAAGCTGGCCTTGTGAGCTTGAAAAAAAAACAAAACCCAAAATTTTGCATTTGGCAAGTAAAAGGCAAGAGAGTGTGCAGGGTTTTATCCCTTTGAATCTCTGCTGAAGAAGTTCCTGTGTAATTTTAGACATGTCACTTAAAGCAAATTTTTCACAGCGGGTCATTAGTTCTGTTTCTCCTTTTTATATGTTTCATCCTTGCTCATGGTGATACAATCTGCAGAAGAACCAATTATCTCCATTGGCACAGATTTAGAGCTTCACTCCAAGAAAGAGGGCTTCAAACACGTGAAGAGCTACTGTATAGTGCTTTGTAATCCAGAAGGTAAGATCCCTGCAGACTAGGCAGCCAAAATTGTTGCAATACCTCTTGGCTTCAGATTCCAATCTGTAAAATGCAAGGGAAACCCATATTTTATCTACATGGCAGAGCAGTTGTGAGGATTTATTAGTTTATTATTATGTATGTGTGACATCAGTGATGCAGCAGCAAAGAAAAGGACTGAAAACAGTGCTGGGGTCTGGCACTGCAGGGTGCATTGTGCCAAGGGGAGGGAAGTGGACATTGATGGCTGTTCCTGGCACTAGCATTACCCTGGACTAGGACTAAGGCTGCGCCAGGCCCAGCCTTGCTGGGTATCTGAGTATGATTGCCTGTCCAGCCCAACCATCTCACTGCCTGGGGCTCTTGAGGGAGGCTGCTGTCAGTCTCCTGGTTCCCTCCATCCTTCCTGGAACCTTGTTTTGCATAACACATAATGTGGGTCTGTGGGGGCCACTGCCCTTAGCCCTGCTGCAGGGAAGTTGTGGGACAGGAAAGCTGCACAAATGGACCCACACCTCAGCAGGGGGTTTTGATGAAAAAGTGAAAATAGCAACCAAACAATCTCCTTTTCCTCTTATTCAGAAGCAGGTAATAATGATTTGAGTCATATGTTCCAGATATGGGAAAACACATCTGCCACTTACGTTTAGCAGCTCAAAGTTGCATTTGCAATTGCTTTGGTATCTTCATCTTAAAAACAACTAGAGTGGTAATCAGGAGTTCACTTAAATATCTGAAGTCCATTGGAAAGGTGGTCTGCACTAAAAAGTGGCTTTGGTGTGCAACCACTAGATTTCTTCCAAGATTACACATCCTTAGTGTCAAAACAGGTGTCAGCAGCTTACTGAAATGAATACCTAAAGTCATTACCTAAGCACTATTTACTGTCTTTCTAACATCTGTCCCCCTACTAGGTTTACCTGTATACAGCATGAAGGGTTAACATTTTTCTCCTTCCTAGTCCAAACATAGTTTCCATGGGCTAGTTTATACCTTAGCCACACAACAGTCCACCATTTCTGAAGGATTTAAGGACTCCTAAACCAAATGGAATTATTTAGGAAATATTTCTTGGTCTTCGTTATTTGCAGTGTGCGGTATTAGTGCATCATATCATGTTACTTCTAGGTTCAGTCCTAACTGGAGGCTTCGTTGAGCCAAAATAGCAAGGAATTAGTGCAAGATCCAAGACTAGTACTCTTGCAGCAACCCAGCCTGGCTACAGTAGTGGTCTTGTCACCTTTATAAACTTGTTATGGGCAAACAGGAAATTTATTTTGTGTGTAAAGATGAGAATTTATTGTTAGTGTAATTGAAATCTTAACAGCAAAATCAAGGTATCAGTATTAGCACAGATCTAATTATTAAGGAACAAGAGAGAAAAAGTAAATTAAGAGAATTCTGTTACAGAGGAGAAGTTTCAATAAAAGCTATACACACACATCCTCGCTATTCCCCCTTTCTCTGGTGTTGTACTCAGCCTTACACTGCCCCTTGTTGATGGCTTTGATTTAGGGGATGGGGAAGATATAGCAAGTCACACACAGCCCGAGTCTATTTCAGGGAGAAATGCAATGCTGGTGTCAACATCTTCTTCCTTACTCTAGGGTCTGCTTGGAGTCATTTTCATATTCTACATGTTGCTCTTTTTTCTTGGGTCTGCTAGTCCCCATTGAATCTGATTTTATTACACATGGTGTATTTTATGTGTGTTAGATGCTATTTGTTGTTGTTCTTGCTGTCTTGGTTATCCCTAAAGCCAGTTTTGCCCAGCTCCAGGTCTCCATTTCGTTATCTGACCATTGGTTAGTTGCTTACAACCACGGAGTCTCCAGTGCCAGGTGTTATTGCCCAGTCCTGTACTCCTCAGCACCTCATCCTGTGTCCCCACTTCCTCATACTTTCACTGCCATGTCAGGCCCATATTTTTCCACACAAGATCATCATGTTAGTCACAAATATTCCATTCTACACAAAATAACTGTATGTGACTATGGACTGTAGAAAACAATGATTGTATCATCTGAAGATAAGCAAAGTAAAACAAATTAAGGCATAGAATCATAGCATCATAAAATGGTTTGTATTGGGGGATGTTTAAAGATCATCAAGTCCAAATCTTCTTACTAGATCAGGTTTCTCAAAGCCCCATGCAACCTGACCTTGAACACTGCAAGGGATGGGACATCCACAAATTCTCTGGGCAACCTGTCCCCGTGTCTCATCATTTTCTTCTTTATGTCCAATTTAAATCTGCCCTTTTTTAGGTACTCCTTGTCTTGTCACCACAGGCTCTTGTATAGTATAGTATAGTATAGTATAGTATAGTATAGTATAGTATAGTATAGTCTTTCTTATAAGCCCCATTTATATATCGAAAGACCACAACAAGGTCTCCATGGAGCCTCCTCTTCTCCAGGCTGAACAATACCTGCTATCTCAGCCCCCTCGACCTTCTGGCCGCACTTCTCCTTATGCAACTGAGGATAAGGTTGTCTTTCTCAGCTGCAAGCTCCCATTGTCAGCTCATTTCCAATTTTCATCCACCACTATCCCCAAGCCCTTCTCCACAGGGCTGATATCAATTCATTGTTCCCTCAGTCTGTACTGATACCCAGATTAGTCAGACACAATTTGTCCTTTGTGATGCCATGTTGGCTGTCTCTAGTCACCTTCCAGTCACCCATATGCCTTGACATATCTTCCAGGAGGATCTGTTCCATGATCTTACTGCACACAGAGGTGAGGCTGACTGTTTGGTAGTTCCCAGGGTCCTACTTTTTACCCTTTTAAAAAATTAATGTGATGATTCTCTTTTTCCAGTTACTGTGGACTTCACCTGCCTGCCATATCTTCTCAAGTATGGTGGAAAGCAGCTTACCAACTACGTCTGTCAGTTCACTCAGGACCCTGGAGTGTGCCTCATCAGGTCCTGTGGACTTGTGCATGTTCAGATTGCTCGGACAGTCTCAAACCTGATCTGCTCTTATGATGGGTGGGTCTTCATTGCTCTCATTCCTGCATTGAGATTCAGGGGCTCATGAGGTGTGTGAAGAGCAATTGCCATTGAAAATTGAGACAAAAAAAAATTGTTGAGTACATGACCACCTGATTAGAAAAAAATTGCTGTTACACATAAAGCAAGTGAAAATGAAGCTTCAGGCAGTCAAGACAAGTTCAGACAAATCATGAGGCTTTGTAAACTCAGTGCAAAGCCTATGGCTTGTTCCTAGGAGTGGAGATGCTGTATGTACAAAGCTGCAGGACCACATATCAGGGGTGTCTGTAGCAGGGCCAGCCCAAAAGTATTTCCCTATGCAATCAAGAATATGAAGAGAGCCTTTTTGCTGTTGCACCATTGACTGAGAAGATCCAGTCCTCACACATCCCACATATCCACTCAGAAGGGCTATCAGTAGGGAAAATAGACATTAATTTCAGCTGACTTTGCATAGTTTTTGATTCCAGGTGCAAGAATGCCATCAGTCAGAAATAAATCTTTGGGCGGTGAATGTGTCTCGTGCATACAAGATGCTTCCTTATGCCTACAGATAAAAGGTTGTACAAGAGGTTAGAAAGCTGTGCTGGCCACAAAGCACATCCCGCCCCTCTTAAAAGCAAAGCAGGACAGTTCAGGTACAGTCATTTAAAAATAACAGCAATAATGATGGTTATGAGGACAACAAAAGCATTTTGCAGTAAACTACTGTCTTTCTGCAGAGAGGAGTTCTGCAGCTGCTAATCTGTGGGTAGCTTTAGTCCAAAGCTTTTGAATTTATGGTGAGTAATTATATTATGATGATGAGGCAGGAACTCATTTTCAGTGAAAGACATGATGAGTAAGCTGAAACAAGGCAGTTTTCAAGGAAACACCTCAGTCATACATGACCCGGTGCAGCCACGGAGATATAAATGACTTTGTTGGGCTTCTCAACAAAGAGAAATGCGTAACCACAGGAAACAAGCACACCATTTCATGTTAAGAGTTTATTCTTTCTGTACCTGAGTACTTTTAGAAAGAAGGGGGACACAGGGAAAACCAGTGGGTACCCTTTTCTTGGTGGGGTTTTTTTTTACAGTAAAGAAGAAACAAAAATTCCCAACACAGCAGAATTACTATAGAAAACAAAGCCCCTTCCTTTTTGTCTTCAGCTGCTATTACCGTTACTCTTCTTGCTTATTCCCCTGATGTTAACTTAACAGAAGTGATGGCATTTGACAATACACAAAGTAGCAACATGGAAAAGTTGCAGAAGGAAATTATTTTTAATCCCCTCATTTTTGCACAAATGTTGAGGTTTTTAAGGAAAATAAGGGCATTGTCCATATGAAACCTGTGTTGCAGGTTTCTAGTTACCCACAGTATGGAGAGCTTCCAAAAATAATTTCCTCAGATCAAGACCTCACAATCATCAGATTAAATCTTCAGGTCCTTTTCCCAGTGTGGGAAAACAAAACCTGCCAGCAGCTGCTACTTCAGAGGGGCTGTTGTGCAGTCTGCTTAAATAGTTCTTGCTATCTCCGCATCCCTGCCTGCCATCCATGGGCAGATGCTTTCCCTTGCATTCACATAACTACAGCACCAGGCTATAGTCCTGGACCAAGACTACTCAGCTACCTCTCCTCTTTCACTTACCGTATGCTGCTCAACTTTCAATCCCCCCCTAAGTTGAGTTCACTGACATTTCATAGCTATATAAGGCAGAAGTTTATTAGTTGCTTTTGTCATCCCGGTGTTTACTGTACGGCTATATTATTCTGGTAGCTAAAAGGAGTATCTTAAATTAAGTAGTGAGAGTCTCACCCATGATCTGACTGTCACAATGGCAAAGACAAGGGGTTTTTTTTCCATCAGGGAAATGCTGGGAAAGTCTGCTACTGGTGGCCTGTGAACCAGCTTGCCTGATGAACAATCAAGCCTTTCTACATAGCAGGGAGCACCTCTTTCTGCTCCTGAGATCTCTTGTTTGCAATGTCACCATCTCCTGGAAAAAAGACTCCAGATGGGAAAGGCAGAGGAAGTCTTTTTGATGAACTGCTGGATCTGGGAGATATCAGGATGCAGCATCCCAACTCAGTGCCCAGGCTTCTTAGAGGGTGCCTGGGGTGGCATGGGAGGACCACCATGCTGGGTGCTGTGCTTTGCCCTCTCTATACACACAGGATCCGCACTAGCAGTGCGGATCAATGGCTTTGAAGCAGTTCCTTCAAAGATTTTTCACACATTTCTAGATGTATTCTCCTGTGTACTTGTCTTTAGAAGTTCAGCTTAATTGCAATTTTTAATCAGTGTTCTCCTTTCCTAAGATATTCTCTAAAATCATATCAGAAAAATCTCCCCCAAACCTTTATGAATTTTGCAGAACGAAATACATTACACTTGGAGCAGGATGACTTCATTCATCTTCCTTCCGGAGGAGCCAGAGAGCTTAAAATGAAAGTAGATGCAGCTGTTGGGGTACACATCCAGCTTTCCCTTTCTCTCCTAAAGAGGGAGCTAAAAAGCTGAGTGGGGGGAGGTTGTTAGGGGTGGGGGTTTTTCAACTAACCTCATAACTGCTGTATCCCATTAATTCAATTAATTTTCTATTATTCCTTTGAAATACTGAGGGTAGAAATAATTTTATTTGCTTCCAGTTGTTCTTTATTCAAATTTTAGGCTGTCAGAAAAAGACTGATTGGCAAAGTGCTAATAGAAAAAAACCCTAACAAATAGATGTTTGATACATTTCCAGGTTTGGTTTAAATGTGGCATATTTAGTTTACTGCTGCTATTTTTTATGGATCTTGCATTTTTAAAGCAGTAAATAGAAACAAGAGTTTTCCAAAGTGCCATGTCAGTATTTCCACATTGATATTGAAGGTCAGATGTTGTATTTCTGCAGTAACATCCCTGCTCCCCTGCGTCTCAATAATGCCCAGCCTCCAAGGTGTCAACTTCTTGCCAGAAAACTAAAAATAGTAGTCTTCTCTTGTCCTGAACACTATATACACTTCAGATCATGTAATGTTGAGAATGACATATTGAAATTGGAATATGTTCAAGAGAATAGCAATCTATTACACTGTTCATTGTATATGAGCACCAGGGAGTGAAAAGTATTATCTAAGGTAAGGAAAGTCCTGTCTGAAGACCAAATGGATAGGAATTGTCTTTAAATGTAGTTACATTAAGAGATGACTCCTAAAAATTATCACAGCTTTCAGCTGAACAAAAGAGACAAGAATGTAATTACTTCCATAATCAAGTATCACCATGTAGAAGCATTTATGAAGATGATAGGTATAGTTCCCACTAAAACAGGCACGAGATACAATTATATCAGAAATCCTTTCTAATCCCTATTCCTCAAAAGAAGGATTTTTTAAAAACAAAATTAATGCTAGTATTGGGATAAATGAAAAGGTCATTCCTAAGACATATGACTACTGATCTGTACAGATGTCCGTTAACTCCTTATGCAGAAGACTGGTGGTAGCAGTACATGCCAGAGGTAAACCCACCTTGGCCTTCTAGGATAGACTATTATTTCTACACTGAAATTTCTTCTCTGAATTTAAAAGAGAGTTTGTTAAAAAAGAATATGAAGCCTTATTAGTCTAACACACCAGTATCCTGGGGAATTAACTAGATCTTCCTCTGCTATTCTGGTGGACTTCCTGGCTTTCATTAATATAGACATCTAACTGAGGGATGAAGCTGAAGGCTAATAAAAATGTTATCAATATTTGTTTTGATGGTGATAATACCAGCAAGCCTGCTGACCTGACCTTTGTTTTCCTCTATGCCTTTTGCCAATTATTTTATATATTATATTTCCATTTCTCCTTCTAAAGATGGAAGTAGTAGTCCCTGCTACTTCCTGTAAAATGCTGTGAAACCTGGCAAAGCAAACTGCGTTCTCTGAATAAGCAGTTTCAATTTCCTAGAGCATGTGTTTAAAGAAAATCCCATCTGTAAGGTGCTGCAGATTTAGCTGATAATGAATGGCCAAAAGTCTCTGGAATTTTAATGTGGTTCACCTTGAAAGAAATGAAGTGGCAGTAAAATCAACCGCACTTTTAGGTTTCTTGAACAAGACAGTCAAACACTTCCTCTTTCAGGAATGAACTATGAACCTATTCTACTCTGTAAGAATCTTCACACCTTCCCCTAAAGAAAGATATGCTTCAAGTGCTTACCTTTCCTGTTGAAATTGCTTAATTTATGCAAGTGTTGATCCAGCCTATAATTATCCACGATCACTTTTAGACAATTTCCTATGAGCTTTTTGTGGGTTTGCATGCTGCAAAATTAGCTGGGGAGTTTTAAAACATGATAAGGGAGCTGAATGCCCTGATTTATGTGGAATTTGAATACTTTATGTGTTCCTCTGGAACTAATGTATTATTGAGACTTATTGAAAACTTATTATAAAACACTGAGAATAATGTGAGAAATACAGTCTCCCTGCAACTCTGTTAGCTTCTATAATGATTTGTCTGGCATTCTTTGTTCTCTGTAAATATATGATTTGTGCTGTTAGATTTTGTTTACATTTGGTTCACTACAGAGGATATTTCTCTCAGAAAAGCAATATCCTAACATAAAAACACGTTGCCTAAAAGGGTATTCTTTTACTTGACTGGAGAGAAGTAATTTCTAAGTCAGGCATGGAGTTTATTATACCCTGTCTGTGACACAAATAATACACCTTTTAAATTCAAAAATAAGAAGTCAATTTCTTTTTCATTTTACTATTTTAATGTCCCTATTGCATCTTCATTCTGGGCCTGATTCAAAGTTTACAGAAGCAAAGTGATTTCTATCCATTGAATTCAGGAGATAATGGGTCAGTCCCTAGTAGATTTAATAAAGACACAAAACTCTTTACTAATGTTCAGGAAACCTAAGCAGAAGCCATATATGCCTTTTTATGGTTAATTAGCACATACTCTTGCTGCCACAAACATTGCTACAGAGAAACTCTTGTTTTTTTCTCTTTGACAAAGGAGCTCCTGTACTGTATCTTGAAACTCTACTTGAAGATACTGGATGAGATTTTCCTGCTGCAGTTAACTTGCCCATCTAAAGCAGCCAAAGAACACAGGAAGTTTCCCCCTTTGGTTGAGAAATTATCCCTCATTTGCAACTGAACTGTTTTGTTCCAGTGAAACATAAATATTACTTTTACAGTACAAACCACTACCTCATACTAGTAAAGAGCAAGACAAAAACTTACTTGCTGGTACCACTCCTGTTGGAGCAGAATGAGTGTTCCTAGATCAGCTTTTTGCTTTGTGTGCCAGTAACATGTGCTACCAGCCCTCAGAGCAGTATCCTATAAGGTAACAAAGCAAATCCCTGTAGTTTAACTATTTCTATCATATGTCGTTTTCCTTGTGGGAATTTAATTAGAAAGCATGACGTTCCTTGGATGTAT
This sequence comes from Actenoides lindsayi, assembly GCA_025331215.1. NCBI lineage: Eukaryota > Metazoa > Chordata > Aves > Coraciiformes > Alcedinidae > Actenoides > Actenoides lindsayi. Next base: position 71,465 of record WTSP01011553.1, read on the forward strand.
AGCATACATTTTTTCTGAAAGTCACAGGCTTAAAAACCTGTGGTAGCATCAGGCATGTTTGTTTCCTGTCATTTATTGCCCTGATAGTACAAACGTGCATTTTTTTTCTAAAGCTCCTGTCTTGTGGTCAGCTGCATCTGGTGCTAATACACAATTACCGTAAATTTACATTTTACCAGCAGAAATTTCCTGTAAGCCTTCTGTGGGCTAGCAATACAAAATGAAACTAAGCAAGCCCGTTCTGACATAGAAGTAGTACTTGATTTGATTTATTTTTGTTTGTTTGTTTGTTTGTTTTCATAACAGCAGCTATATTGGCTGCTGTCCTACCACAGCTTATGCCAAGCATGAAAAAAAGCATATGGCAAATAATTTTTAAGATATTTACAGACATTTTCTTCTGCCACAATAAACCTTGGTACTCTGCAGAACCTTAAGGGTGGGGATGTTTCTAGTGATCAGTCAGCTCTGAAGGAGCTTGCAAAAGTATCGGTCTAAGCTATACAAAAGAACAAGAACGTAATGGTTTCCTACTCGTTATCTCACATTAAAGTGTGCAGCTCCTAGAGGCATAGTCCCCAGGGCCAAAGGGGTTTGCTTTACAGGCCTTAAATAGAAATAGCTGGTGCCATTAGATATAGGTAGTATAAGGTATGAGTAAGTATTAAATAATAGTATACGTAGCTGAAACTTTATTATTTAGAGCTTCAACTATGACTGGAGATTCCTTTTTGTGATACATATAATGAATAATGCTGGCAATGAAAACTATATTTTTTTCTCCTTTCCAGGGGAAAAAGGAAGATGATCAGAACTAGCAGCATCCATTCCTATGTAAAATGCTTTCCTATGTCCCCATGTTCGCCATCTAGAAGAGAGAAGGATTCATTTTGTTCAACCCTTTGCTCTCTATTGACTAGAGAAGCCAGGAAATGTGCAGTAACTTTTTTCTCATCTAGCAGTCTTTCCTCAACTTGATCTATCATGATCAGGCAAATGAAGATAAGCACTCACTGTGCTGGTCCAGGATGAAGGCAAAGACTCCCGAGCCCTGCAGCCACGGGGCTGGCTGAGCACCTCACTTGCGTGGAGGGATGAATACAAACAGCATTACCTGGATTCAGTTTGTGGCCAGGCTGGCTGAGGTAAAGGGCTCATAACTTGCATGGTGCTTTGTGCCACACTTGGCCAAACTGTATGGTATGTGCTGATTTAATACTCACATGCATGAGCTTTGCCTTGGCATTGCATGGGTGGGTGCAGAAACAAGCTATGTGGTGCTATATAGCCCCACATCTCTGTTGAACAGTTTGCTTTTGCGTGAAGAAATCATTTCTGCTGTGCAAAGTTACCTGGGAACACTGCACACTTTCTTAAGAGGCTGGTGCTTTGTGGCCTGGGATAGTAGAAAGGCATGTGGTAAAGGTGCTGGCAACCTTTTAAACAGGATGACAGAAAGTGGGAGCAAGCGAAACATTCAATGTGCCTTTTTCTTGGGTGTATTTGCTTGTGTTTTAGGTATCTTTCCAATCTGACCTTTTGAAAACCACCTGTTTACACATCCCACACACAGCTAAATCAGCAGTATGAGGGAGTGAGGGATGGGACTAGAAATGCAGAGCTGAGACAGGTGTAACTGCCCTGCTTGAACCACGCCAGCCATGTGTGTCCTCTGCCCGGACTCCCCAGCTGGGTGCCAGGGGTCAACCCAAGCCCAGGAGATGTGAGGGCTCCTTGTACACCTCCTTGGGGGTACTACTACTTGGTCCTCCTACATCTCCTTGGGGGTGGTATAGAGAATGTGACATCATAGGACTGTAGTCTGACCTTTGCCATCTCCCAGAAAGTCCCAGCTGCTATGTATGACACATCAGTGTCCCATGGTGTGGGCTAGATCAGTCATCAAAGGGCTCTTGGCCTCCAAGGGCAGTATATGGTGTGCAGCTGTGCCAGGATGAGGGGGCTGCAGGACAGCTCAACAGCTTTCCTCCCCAGGGCGTGGCACTGCCAGCATTTCTGCTCCAGATGACCTAGAGTGTACACCTTTTCACGACCATTTTCTGCATCCTGAATGTACTGGAAACCATAGGAAAAAGAGCTTCCCTATCTTGATCCTTAACAGGAATTTATGGGTGCATGTTGCTATAGTTGCATGTTAAAGAGAACAGATTCATAAAGGGCCATATCCAAAGGCATGGTGCTAATCAGTGGCACAGTACTTTCAGTTTAGGCACCTTGATCTGGCAGTGCAGTTCCCACAGCATCTGCTATCCTCATGCAGAGGGGGAAAACTTTCTGACAAAGTGAATTTCTTCACTGCGGTACCACAGAAACCATATGCGTCAAAGAGCCTTCTATAGCTTAGTTCTGTAACTGAAATCCCAGGCAGACATCGTGTGGATACGCATAAACATATGGGCATATATGAGTAGCCCAGACTCATCCCAAACTTTGCAAGTGGAAGATTTTTGGATGCAAATTCAAAATTCCTGACTGCACTTTTTTTCAGTGATAGTAATGGACTATAGCCATTCAAAGCTGTAACCTGGCTTGGGTGAGGATAGAGATGCCTTTAAGGCCTTCCTGAGCTGCCGACTTTGCTTTCCTCGTCACAAGGTGCAACTTCTCAGTGTACAATTAACTTGAAGAGCAGACTTTTATTTTGATTTGGAAAGAGGGAGGAGACATCTTTGACAAGCTCTCTGGGTAAGATAAACTAGGTGAGAGTACTCTCGAAAGGTCATGCCACACATAACACGGCAGGGGGACCTGGCTTCAGCAGGAAAAGCAGAAGATGCATCACTACTAAAGCAGAATGGTAAGCTGGTCTGTAAGCAGAGGTGAGAGCTGAGAGCTCCAAAGTTGTTTGAGACCACAGAACAGTATATAAGAAAAGTTCAGTGGTCCCTTCTCTAGCATCTTGTCACAAATATAAGAAGGACTTGGTGAAGGCTGGCATGAATGAGTGGTATGCATTGCACTTTATCAAGTCTCAGAGGAACAAACAAATGGTTTCATACCACATCAACAACTCCCACTAAATACAATTTGATATTTGGCATTAAATTGGCAAGTATACCTCTATAGTTTGCATGTAGAACTACAATTTAGAAGAACTTGATCCTATATCTAACAGGGTCTTTGTGCTACAGGCTAAATGGTTCAATGTCAGACTGACTCTTAAGTGGAGTTAAACGTGACATCTGATTTTAACCATTCTGAATTTCAATGGCTTTATCCTTCCCCATATAGCTTTCATTTTAACTCACCTCTATTCACATTTATCATTCATTCTTAGATTATCTGATATTTCTTTAGTCATACTTTTTGTGTGGTTTCATGCCATAGCAGTTAAATTTCTTGAGGCTTAATAAGCCTGTCTTCAGATTTTCATGAAAATTCATTGGAAGAGATGATCATACTGAAACAATGATTTACTTTGAAAACATCTACCTTTCCAAATAATAGATATATCTTCTGCTTCCTGTGCTCCACTGGCCATCTGTTTCCAGTCTATCCCAACTTCTCCCTGACCAGACTCACAGTTGGTATCCCAAACTCATCCAACAGTTAACTGACATTTTTTGTCTCAGTATCTTGGCCTTTGTGGTACTTCCTTTCCCTACTTGTAGCTTCATCTGTTTGTTTAGACTGGGGGTCTTCCTCTTCACCGGCTCCATCTTCCTGTGTCGGTTTCTCAGGTTATGTTGTGGATTCCTGTTCTTGCTCTATTGGTAGTTTATATCCTTTACTCTTATTTCGTAATAATCTCATTCACAGGCAGGCATTCAGCTCTATCTCTGTGCTGAGGAAAATCCACTCCACTCCTTGAACCTGTCTTTTTCTACCCAAACTAAAGTCTCTTTGGTCCCTCTATAAATGACCAACACCAACTGCAGTTCAGTATGGTCAAATGGAGTCCTACTTTTCTTCCTAAGTCACTTCCTTCTAGATTCAGGCTAGCAACCTTTCCTCAGGCCTGCAAGTCAGGTATCTCCTTCAAGTCAGCTCTCTTTGATTCCTCACATCCTAGTTGTCACTTAGTCTTTTAAATTCTACAGAATCTACAAATACATCACCACCAAACACACCACTTCCATCTGCACAGTTAAAATTAAACAGCCAGGTTTTTATTATACCCTCATTTTCATTCTTTTTCTACTCCAGGACCCTTTTTCTGACCTTGAGCATTTCAGTCTTCTTGGGTTTGCTGGTTTAAGATGTTTCAATCTTAGTTTTCACACACAATGCCATCCCCGGTGCACCTGTCAGTAGATTTCCCTTTCTCCTTTGTGTGAAAATCTTCCTGTTTGCACTGGCATGGCTTTTTACCCTCCCTCTCATCTTCTGTGCATTGGAGATATGTCTTCTATCTGGAGACTATTTTTCTACTTCTTTGCATATTGAACTATATTATGGTTATACATAATTTCTAAGAAAAGAACCAAGCTGCTTTAGAGCCTGATGGTGTCCAGTTTCCAGCAGTATGAGAAAGCAGACAGGCATTCCCTCACTTACCTACACATCTGCTGGCTTGGTATATATTATCAGCAAATACTGATTTTACTTTTGGGATAAAAGTTTTATAGAATCATATGTCTACTTCAAATTGTCTTCTAAATTGAGTGCTACCATGTTTCAGTCAAAGACTGCTGAGGCAAATGTGTATACATAAGCTGGTGAGACCTGCCAGGGTCCTACCAGACTTACCATTTTTCATATATTTTCTTGAACTTTATTGGTAGCAGCTCCCTGGATAAAGAGTGCACTTACTTGAGGCAGTTGTGCTCGTAACACAAAGTCAGCAGTGCCTTATAAATGCCTTTGACCCCAGAGCCTATAAGACTCACAGGTAGCCTGTGGTTTCACTAGATATATTTTCTAGCAGGAAAAAAAACCCTCACAGAACTGTAGCCTCTGCTGTGGGGAAATTGGTTAGCCTCATATGGCACACCCTGATCATGTTTCCCAACAGTGTAAAGCTGAGGCAGAATACCAAAACATTTAACAGCTTCTATCTGGAAATGTCGTTGTCTGTAAGTGAAAAACATGAGGTCATCTCATTTGCCTCAAGAATTCAGAAAGTACTACAAGAAATCGACATTTTCTAGCCACAGAAATAACCAATTTAGTAAATCCATGATATTTTCTACAACTTTTTAATTAAGAGGGGAATGGAGAAGTCAAAAGCAAACCTCACAAGGTTCCTGTTGCTCTTATGAATTTCTCATGTAAACGATCTCATCAGCCTTGTTACATTCACTTTGAGATATCTACATTTCTATCCATCTCAAGAGGAATATGTGTGTGAAATTAAATATCGAACCCTACTGCACAAGCAACTTGAAACAAAAGAAAGTAAGAAGAAAGCTCCCTTTTCATTCTTATCCTTCCTAAAAATGATCACAAGAAAACATTGTGATCCAAGTGGGAAGCTCCAAATTTTATCTCAAACAAAAGTAAATGAGTCTTGTCAAGTAAGCTCTGGCATAAAATTTAGCTTTAATATAATGCAAATTTTAAAATCCTAAAATTCTGCAAGAGTAATGAAACTATTCCCACAGCTTCTGCAGTCCATTTTGTCACCTCTTGGGAATCCTGTTTGCTGAGGAAATAGGTTTATTATAGGACAGTAACCCTAACGCTGCAGTGATAACTGCTCAAGAACGTGAAAACGAATCATTTCCAGCTGAAATAATACCTGCAGTTTCCACTCCATCATAACAGCAGATGAGTAAACCAGCCTAGAAAAACACAGAATTAATTAATTATGACATAAATTGCTTTATTAGTGTAAGATATTAAACATGGGTAAATCAATGTGTACAGGTCTCCACTTATGGAAAAGTGTTGTCTTCCTTAGAAAACAGGTGAGGGCAGGAGAGGAAGGCTCAACAAGCTGGATGGAAACATTCGTTGAATTCAGTTTCTCCTGAGGTAGCAGGCACTGAGTGGCGATGCTGTAATGCTCCACATGCTCACACATACCCCCATCCTTAGTGATGTCTCCCACCCCACCAGAATCAACCCTGCAGCTAGGTTGATTCAGCCGTTGGCCATGGAGGTGTTGTGTTCACCTGCAGCATTAAAAGAGGTCGTGGCAATTGGCCTGCATCAGGATGCTACCCCAGAACTTCGGGCTGCCTTCCATAGTCCTCCAGAGAGGAGATCACAGACTTGTTCCCTCATGGGTACCATTTCCTGGGTGGGCTCACTCGAGATGTGCTCCTGTGTTCACTCATGGCTGTGAGGTGAACACTCACAATCACTTTGTACTTAAACACATTTATCTCCTGTCACATTTTCCTTCTCATTCGTCAGCTGAGACAACCCATTTCCTTGATGTTCATTTGCCCTCCCTTCCTACATCTGCAATACAGATGTGTCTGAGCAATTTTTAATTACCATAGGTGATATTCCTTTTAATGCATTTTTTTAAATGTGATTTTTAAATAATATGAACCATTAATTTTTTTCTTGTAAAGCATTATCAATCAATAGATGATACAGTCTCTATGCCCTTGCAGAAATAATCACCCTTGACTTGATATAAGCCACTCCTTTTCTCTGTTTTCTTTACTATCTTGGAAAAGTAACCACAAACTGTTTTTGTTGCCCATATTCTTTATTACTTTATTGTCACTTTGCTTTTATGAGTCACCCAGACAACTTGTTCAATAGCCCTGTGACTAATTTAGTGCCTTCTTTTCTACAAACAGCTACACCAAAGAGCACCTAAATAAGATCATTTATGTTCTGCTTTAATGGGTTACGTTTTAGCTCTTGCTCCTTTGCTGCAAACTGTGCTCACTGCTTAGCTCTGACCGCAAGTGAGTAAGATCACAGTGGGATTCATTCCTACTCTTAATAAAACTTTGTTCACCTCAAAATTGGCTAGACCATCTCTGCTTGCGAGCGGTCCAGCAAGAGCAGGTATGTAATGCTATATATAAGAGACATGCAGGGAATCCATGGCTTCTTTGCTGTGAGCTATGGTAGCACTTACCCTCCATTTCACTATGTCTATGGTTTGATTTTTCTGTTGTTTTAGCCACCTGTGAAAGCTGGAGGAAGGCGGGGGTCGGCACTGAGCTGCATGCAGTGTTCCTGGCAGGTTTTCTGTTGCTCAGCCCAGAAGTGAATGCCTTTACAGACAGCTCAGCAATTCTTAAAATTGTGTGTCTGGTTGTAAGAAAATTTGTCTTGCCTCTGGCACAGTGAAACAGATGTGGTAATACAAAACCAGGCTATCAGATCGTGGTACTGCACTGGACCTTTTCTGAATTTTGTTACAGACCTTCCCCTCACCACAGCCTTCTTAAATACATGAAACCTAGTGTTTCCTTTTCAAAAATTGTATTTAATGGTTAAATGCAAGTGTGTAGTCCAGATGCTATTCTGATGCAGAAAAGTTGGATTTGGGGCAAGTTGCATGAGTGTATGCATCTCTCAGCAAGATAAGATGTCTGTACTTTGGGGTAGCAAAGCAGGATTATAGTGAAAATGAAATTCATCTTTCTTCTTGTGCCAACCCTCAGTCAGGCATTTTTAAACTCCAGGACAGCTATGCCCTCTCAGTTCTCCTTGGAGGTGAAAAACAGTAACAGTGCTCATACTGACATGTCAGAGTAGCAAAAGCTACTTTGATGCTCAATTTGTTACACGTTTTTGCATATTCCTGTGGCTGAGGAGGTATTGTACAGAAGGACTCTTCTAACTCAAATAGAGACAAACTAAGAATAACTACCAGGAAGAAAACAATAACATAAAAAAAGTAGCAAAAAACATAGACTTTCCTATGAAGATAAATCAATTAACTATACGTAAGAAATAGTCAGACAAGAAGCAAACCTCCCACACTTAATTGTTAGACTCATTATTTCTTATGTGGGTAAGAATCATTCTAATTAATGGATACAATAAAGGATGAAAGGGACAGAGCATAGCAGTATCAGCTCAACTGAATTAGCTACCAATATTTGATAGGAACTCACAAGGTGCTACTAAATTTTATAAACCCAGTATGAAAGTGAGTTCAATAAATAAAAAAGAATAAAGAATAAAGAGATGATGAGTATGGTCATAAAAAGTCAAATAATTATTTTTGGAAACTGCTAAAATGCCTGCCTGAATAATGTGAAGTCTTAAGGCATGGCGTCTGAGGGTGAAGAAAGGGTGGTTTGGGCTTCTCTGAAAATAGACATGCGTGTATAATACAAACACCCATATATTCATCAGCTAGAGACTTCCTTTGTACTCAGCCAGGATTATCTGGGTCACATATCATAGGAATCAGTAGGTTCTGAAAAGAGATCTCTAAGAAAGGACAAGATTTGGCCCTATGCATTGACTCAGGATAGCTGGGCACTGGAAAGGGACAAGCAGGGTAAAAAATCAGAGAACTTTCCTGGGAGTGAGACAGAAAGAGGGCCAGGTGACCAGACAGTAACAAAGAAGTCACAAGAAAGAAGTGGAAATTTGAAACAGAAGCAAGGACTGAGGAGGAAGGTTAAAACCTGTCCAAACCCCTGCTCTTTTTTCCTATCCAAACCACTAAGTGGATGCTTAACTGTAGCTCATTCACTCTGAACATGAGGCCAGAGAAGATACTGGGGCGCACACAGGCACCAGCAGGAGCAGAACTTTCCATGTGGGAAGAGGGGCAGGGCAGGTGTATTTCATACTTTGTATGTCAGAGGCAAGCGCTGACTCGGATGGAGATCCTGACTTGGTACTTCCCAAGATCCCCACCACATCATTGCATTGTGCTTTCAGAAATGCCCCACAGAGAAACGTAAACAAGCACCTTGTACTGAAACCGATAGATCATGCTGACAAGTCAAGATGTTTATCCAGTATTAAAAGCATCTTCCTGAAAATTCTTCTTCTGTATTGTCAGCCATTTTCTCACACTTTCAGAGAGTTTATCAGAAAAGCCTCTTTGGAGTAGAAAATGTCCTAGCAAAACTGATAATAAATGAATTGATGTTGTACATGATCTACCAAAATAAAAAGTATGTGAAATGAGTGCTGTATGGATAAAGAGTGCCTAGAGCTATTAAACAACTGTAGAAGGAGGACAGACTTTCAGACTAGAGCTATTTCTTGGCTCTGGTCAGAGTCTAAATTTCAGACTGCCCTTCCACATTCTTAAAAAGCACCTCTGGCTTGACACAGGGCTTTCAGGAAGTGGGTTCAACAGGTAGTCAAAAAGTGTGCTAAAAAGTGCAAATGAAATAATATTTGGCTTTGTAATATCTTTTAACCTTTTATTATGGTATGTGAAATGCTTATTGACAAGCAACTTCTATCAATGGATAGAAACTACTTAGCCAAAGTGACTTTTATTTTTCATCAGAGACTCTGTTTTTCTCTGTGCAGGTTAAAACACACATATTTTGTCCATCTGTGTATAGCTTATTTTGGAGATATAAGAACAATTGCATGAGAATGTCTTCTTTTAATTGCTGTCCTTCCCTACAGTGTGTTCATGTAGCATTTGTGTGGTTGGTCTATACGTAATACAGAATTCATAAGAACTCACTGAAAATGAAGAGATAGCTTACTAAGACTAGTTCAAGGTTTTAAAATGAATAATTTTTTCCATTCATATCCATGTCACTAGCCACTTGTGATAAATACCCTCTCAGAAGCATACCAAGCTATTTTTTGCAGTGTTCAAGAAGCTAGTTGTTTTTACAACGTTTATGGAAAAATAACAGTTTCTAGATAGGCAACATGAACTTTACCAGCTGGGTAGCCAGCATGGACCTTCAACACTGCATATTTGTTTCAGATAAGAAATCTCAACAATTTGTTAGTCCATACATCATTTTTCTTAAATTTCTCTTTTAATCTACAAATTAAGAGAGCAAGCACATGAATGACTTAGGGCAAATGGTAGCATCTTATATATTTTGTACAAATCTCTGAAAAGTACTGTACACATTTTAAATTAAATTTAAATTAAAATTTAAAATTAAATCAAAAGGAATCTTTCCATTGAGTTTTGTGAGTTTTTAAATCAATCAACCTGCAACAGAAACGGCTGTCAAGTGGCACCAGCTACAAGAAGCAATTACATACTTAAGTGAACAGCATCCAACTGGGTGTTTTTTGCTAGAAATAGTAAAAAATTTCACATGGCCATTGCAATAAATTGGGTAAGACTGAGTTCTTTAGCAATTTGTTTAGTATAGTAGTCAAATTTTCAATTCAGATAAGTATTTTATATGTCAGTTGCATCACTCACTTTAGCATCACGGTTCCTTGGAATAGTGTCATCATGTAAATACAGCTTGAGTAGTGGAGAAAATATTTTATAAAACCCTGAAAGTGATTTTTTAATAGATAAAAAAAGAGCATTATTTGCATAGTATTTCTGTTCAGTGGTCTTTCTAAAGATGAAGCTAAAATGGAAAGTCTAAATTTGTTCTTAAAAGAACATAAATCGTTGACACCTACAGTCTTTGAGGACACAACCAGAAATCTGTGGAGTAGAACACAGGATGATAATCCAGGGAAACATGAAAATGGACTGAGGACAGAGTTATTTATGCCCTAGCGGAAGAGTTGCCAGTGAGCAAGATCTTGTGTCTGACCTTCAGAAGCCTATAAGAAGGGTGAGTGGGAGGGAATTTCCCCATCGCTGATGACATTAACAGCCTGAGGATAACATAAATTTGTGAGTTGTGGAATGACTTTCCTTCAAAGTGTTACTGCCTTTGGGTTATTGTATATGATGATACACTTCTCCAGAATGCTTTCCTGTCAAAATGATTGTGCTAATAGATATATTTTATTGCATCTTGTTTAATAACATGGATCCAATCTGTGAAGAAGTACTGAGTGTCATTTACTCCTCTTAATAACATCTTCCAGAAAACTGCCAACTCCTTTACAAGCATTGATCCTACAGGCAGTACACTGGAAAGTATAGTGTATCCAGACATGAACACAGAGAAATCCTCAACCATCTCCAAGCAATACACTCCTGCATGTATCATTGCCCAAAACACTATCTATTGTTCCACGTGTGTGTTGTGTATCTCCACGTACTCAGCAGACGTATGACTTAAGAGGAGATCCAATTCTGTACAGGACCTGATCCTGCAATACCCAAAATGCATGCAATCAAACGTGTTGGAGTGACAATAACTCACAGCCTTTGGTTAATTTAGATACACGGTTTACCCTGCTGGCTTGTTTTCTATTTTGTGAGGTCAAGGTAATCTTAAGCCTGTGATTTAGGGGGAAATTTTGGAAATGGTAGATTTGCCTGTGAGGTATCAGTGAGCATGGAGTGGTGCAGGAAGTTCCAACCCATGTTGTGTGATGGGGAACTGAGCCCTCTTTCATTTTGATTTTCCTCTAGGATGACGTGACCAACATACAGCCACAGCTGGTTTTGCCACGGATCAAGGAACTACCCTGCTTACTTCTGCAGGTAAATTTTTAGCATAGACCTTCCTTATTGCTTCCCAGGAAGAGTTTGCTCAATATGAGAGGGAACTTTGGGAAGAAAAGAGTAAAAATGGAAGCTGGAAGACTGGTGACCTTATTTTGCTATCTTGCATCAGGACCAGCTGCTACATAATGCACCCAGAAGTCTTTATTTGCTGCAGTTGCTAGACCATTATGCTAGTTCTCACCTACTTCAGCAGCCTACATACATCCCATGCATTGCAGAAGTTGCTGTTATCACTTTTCTGTCCCACACAAGACAACAGAGAGGTGAGAGCTTTCGCTTGAATAGATATTTTGGGCTGAAAATCCCACACCATCTGCCAGGTCTGTGTTCTTTCCACCTCCAGACCATTTTAGACTTTTTTATTATTCCTGCTTCCCACTGACCAAAAAAACCCTTCATGATTATTCCTAGATTAGTGGAGGAAGATAACTGCAAGAACAGATTTGAGCTGACAGTCTGCACCCAGGAGTCCTGCTCAAGGACTCAAGGGTAAAACAGTTGAATTACAGACTGTCAGGTGGAGGTGTTATAACCTGCCCTGAGTCCACCACATCAGGGATGCACAAAGTGGGCTCATTGGCTACTAAGTTTCTAAAAGGCCTCAGGGAATCCCAGAAAACTGCAAATCAGTAAAGCTGACATCCCTACCACACAAAACTGAGGCACAGTGGGCCCATGGATAAATGTGGTGCACAAGAAAAGAGTAAATATGACGTTTGCAACAGGATATACCACACTTCTTGGTTATACTGGAATTTACTATAGAGTCAGTGAATATACAGACAAGGGGGAGCCAAAATAGCATCACGTCCTTAGATCTTCAAAAGAATCTCAGCTGAGTTTCACTGTAAAGCTACCAGAGAAGTTAAGCTATTACACTATAAGAAAGTCGTCACATAAATATGTAACTGGTTAAAAGATTATTTAAGGAGTAGGAATCAGTAAACAGTTCCTGAGAGGACTTGCCTGAGGCTTGTACCATTTCATGTAGCCAACAGCAATTTGGGAAACCGGGTGAGCTGTGAAATAATTAAGTTTGCTGATGTACTAAATTATTCATATTAACTTATTCGTATTCATAATTAAGTTTGCTGATGTACTAAGTTATTTAGCATACCAGAGTGAAGGTCCGGCTGCAAAGAACTTTTAAAGGACATCAAAATACTGAGTGACAGCTTAAAATCACTGCTGAAAATATGCAGGAATAGAGAGTAAGAACAGAATCAATATGCTACAGAAGTGGTGCATAAACTGTAGCAACTTTCTGAGACAATGATGTCTTTTCTTTTTAGTTTCCCCCTTTCTAATTTTAAGTACTGGATAGTAGATATCTTTTCACTCCCATGCATGCACATCTACTAACTCTCTTTCTCAGGTTGCATAGCTGGAAAAAAAAAAAAGTGCTGATCTTCAGTAAAAATGTCCAACACTTCTGCTATGCTTCTTTTCAGAAATATTTAGGGTAGCTAATAAAATTAATTTCACACTTTCTTACTTGGATATAGTGAGGAGTGACACAGAAGAGAAAATCCAGGACTCCCATGGATGTGAGAGAAGAGATGACAGCTTCTCATGGTAGAAGTGATTCACCTCATTTGTATGGTATACAACTGAGGAGAAAACCTGTGGTTTTGTGAAGGCTGATTTTTATGATGTTTGTCTTTAACACTATTATCAGATTAACAGAGCAAAGTGAGGAATGATTAATTCAGCTGTTCATCTTAAACTCCCTATAGAAATGTATTCGCAGAATAACATCAGGTAGGCAAGAGTCAGGGGTAAGCCCATATGAGAAAAAGAACTATTTGGATTCCTTTGAGTCATTAGGTAACTATGGTAGTATTGGTGAATCTCTGCAATTTCTGGTGTCAGATTTAACATGAAAGGTCTAATGATGCTTTAAAAATTTCAAGCTGGAAATAAGGAAACTTTAAAATAGAAAAAAAACCTAAAACACCCAAAAAAACCCCAACAAATGAACAAACAAACAAACCCACCCCCCACACCACTAAACTACTGAAATCAGAGTGTAAAAACACATTTTGCCAGCAGTGCCAGTTACTACTCCATCTCCCAGATGTTCATTCCCCCCCTACTTCTCTGCCTTTGCTACCCAGCACTAGGATGAGAAGAAACTGGAAAATAATGTGACTGACCAATAATGTCCCCCAAAAGCCCTTGCTGTTTTGAGCCAAATTTAACAGGGTAACAGCAGGAATGCATGTGACAGCACAGCACAGAAAATGGCACAGGCTTGTGTACATGCAACTAAGGAAGGATGGGTGGGTAAATGTTATTCCTGCTGGATGTATGGCAATAGCCTTAGTTGTTTTTCCATGGTCCCCTTTGGCAAGGTGTGGAAGGACTGACTGTAGACTTTTCAGTTTATAGTCTAACAAAGTAGCTCCTAACAGTTTGGTTTTTAAGTTAAAAAAAGTGAGTATTGAGTTAAATAGGAGTAGTGGGGAGACTCAGTGTCTCACCAGCAACAGCTAGGGAAATTTTAACCTTCCCTGTTAGTTTTTCATTTTTCTTTCTTCTCTTCTCTTCTCTTCTCTTCTCTTCTCTTCTCTTCTCTTCTCTTCTCTTCTCTTCTCTTCTCTTCTCTTC
>WTSP01011554.1:0-13351 GCA_025331215.1 Actenoides lindsayi
CTCCTGCTCCAGCTCTTCCCTCTCCCAGAAAGATGACTAGACATAGCACGAAGCAGTGGGATTACCTGCAAAATGTGTTAATTTTGCCTATTCTTATTTTATTATTTTCTGCTTTGTCCTAAAGATCATGAAGAAAAGTTAAAAAATAATCTAAAAAAAAATCAAATCTTCACTTGTTATGTCTGGGGTTGTAAAAGATTTGCAACGGCTGAACTACTATGTTGTTTTGACTCCCTGAAACTATCTTCTGAGGCCACAACTAAAGCTCCTCTCCCTCCTCAGCCCTGACTATGAATTGACACACACTAATTTATTTGGAGCTGTTCCACAGACATTATTAATTATTATCGCTTAGATAGACACAGAATCTGCTTAAAAGAAGAAAAAAACCTCCCTGCATTTCCTTCCTGCCCTAAGATTTCAGGAGGGCTTTCCTGGAGGTGGAACTGAATGATGCTCATCAACCGGGTGGAGTTCCTGCTGAGATAAGAGACACCGACAGTGAATGGGCTGCTTCCAGTGCTTGGCAGAGCTGTAACTGCCCCTTAAGCTTCTACTTAAGCTGGTGACCTTCTAGTGGCACCTCCGTGATGGTTTGCCATGCTGAGGTGAAAGGCATTGCCACCGTCTCGGCGGGCGGTGGCGGTCAGGGTGCCAAAGCGTCGGCCTGAGTTTGGTAGCAGCGCTGACAGCCGTGGCTGTTGGCAGCCAGGTCGTGATGTCTGAGAGGGCTGGAGGTCAGGTGGCCGAGTTGTGCTGCCAGAGGTGTCGTCTTTACAATGAGATGGATAAATGAGGGTCCAGATTAGTCACGGTCAATTAGAAGGATATCACACCACTTCTTGGAGAGGGATTATTAGTGTGGGTGTTTTGGCCAAGCTCCAGTTATCTTCTCCCCTACTCTGTGAGCACTTTCCCTTGCTAATGATCCAAACCCGTAATGTGGCGTCATTACCTGTTGCTGAAAAGCAGCACTGTTTTATTCCAGAGTCCATTGCACATCAGTAATGGTCTGAGCGCCCTGGCTCTACGTGACGCTTTCACGCACATCAAAAACCCTTCATGGCATCAACTGACACACAAATCCTTGCTATTAGTGTGGTGTGGCAGTTCTCATCCGATGTCTGTGGGGTGTAGTCCCAACCACGTGTCTCCTTCCAGATAGGCTGGAAGATCTGGGTTTTCCCTTCTGGACCACAAAGACTTCCTGCTGAACAGACCAGCCCTTATGTCTGCAGGCCTGAGAAGCGCGAGGCCGTTACGGAACCGTGCTCTGTAACAGCTTCACCTGGGAAGAGCCATCCAAATGAGCTCTGCTCCAACCCCTTCCAGCGCCCGGAGTTACCATAAACTTTGCAACGAGGAAAGGAATTGTCTTGGGGAGTCTGCAGCTGGTGCTGTACATTAGCAATGCCTAGCAGTTAGGCACGGGAGTCACCGCGCTTCGCTGTTCGAGAGCAAGGGCTTATTTAAAAAGAAGAAGTGGGAGGGGGAAGAAAAAATCCACAAGCTGACCCTATTTTTGTGCCGTTGAGCCCGAGTCGAAGTTTTATTAAAGATTTCCATTCGGCAGAACCATCTAATAAATCTTACTGGTTAACAGTCAGAGGAGGAGGAAGAAAATGCTTTTCTGGTGTCTGTTGGGAATTGCTGGTACTAAATTAGCTGCTCTGGAATTATTGCTGGCACCATCACGCTGCTGCTCGTGGAGGCTCTCTGTAGCACACGCCTGTTTGCACGCTGCCTGCATCCTAAGCAAGCAGAATATGGAATTTTTAATCATGCACAGAAACGCATTCAGTATTCTTTCTGCTCGTAGAAAAAGAAACCCTTGAAGGGCATAGCAGGAAGGGAGGACTGCAAAGGGAGGACTTGCCAGCGCTGGAGGGGAAGGATGCCTTTGCAAGTCTTTCTGGAGGGAAGAGTCCAGCCCAGCAAGGTGTGATCATCTCAGCTCTCCATCCCTGTCAGCTGCCGCCTCCTCCTCCAAAGATCCTGCACCCTCGGAGCCGCCAAAGCGGGACGGGGTCCCTGTGGCAAACGGGACGCTCTTTGCCTGATGCTTGGGAAATGTTTAGTATTTCCCTCACACATCCCGTGGAAGGTGTTCACGACCTGTGTGTGAACTCTCAGTGAATTTTACAACACTTCAGGCATATTATTGCTTTTTGCCCACTTGGCACCATCCCTCAAAAGGTGAATTCTAGGCCAACACGAATCTCTTATTGACTTCTGTCAGTCTGGGCTTAATCTGAAAATGATGCTCAATTTGCTCTTCTGTTGATTGTGAGCTGGAGAGCTGAACCGTTTTTTTCTTTTCCATTTTTCATTACAAGCAATATAACTTGACATTAAAACCATTTGAATGGACGTTTAATTTTTTTACACGTGGGGAACGTCGCACACATTTCTGTTCCCCGTGCTCAAAGCCATCACACTCCCTAGTCACTAACACGTACAAACAGCGCAGATAAAAATAAAAGTGATGCGGTCAAGATTTTTCTCAGCAAATTTGGTATCGAGTGATTCCTGGTGAGAGGAGATCAATACCATGCAGTTAATTTTTAAGTTGTTTATGTTGCCGCTTTTAAACCATGTTTTTTGTGATCCATGCTAATGAGTGGAATGAGGAATTTATAGATTCATAGACTGAAGTCAGAAGGGATCTCTGTGCTTAGTTAGTCTGAGCTTGTGTATACACAGGCCACGGACTTTTCCCCAGGCAGCATCTCTCTTGGAAACGTATCTAATCTCCTCTTAAAAGCACAGTGCTGGAGAGTTTGCTTCCTCCCTTGCTGGTTTGCTGTTTAATTATCCTTGCTGTTGGGAAAATGCCTCACTTCAAGGCTGAGATGTTCTAGCCCTCGTAACCTGCTATGTCTCTGTCTGCAAGACTGAAAGCTTTTCTGCTTGCTCCCAGTGATCAAGTCTCCTCTCAGCCTTTCTTTGATCGACTCCTTAAATTTCATGTCAAAGATTTGATTTGCAACCCGGAGTCATTTTTGCAACTTCTCTTTGAACTTCTGCTGATATTTCCAGATGTTGATGCGTGGACCCAAGACCTGCATTTATCTCACCAATGCCATATGCAGCAGCACTCTTTTATTTACAGCTTCAGTTTGTTTTCATTTTCATGGTAGGGCTCATATGATACATCCAATATTGCATTGACCTTTTATCCACCGCATTGCGATGAGAGCTCGTGTTGTGTAGCTCTGAGTGGCCTCCTTTATGTCCTCCTCTGAGTGCCTGACTTTCTAAGGGGAGCAGGGCTGCTCTGACCGTGCTTCCTCCATGTATCACTTTGCATTTAAAATACTGCTGCTAGCTTGAGACCGTCTGAGACCTGCAGATAAAATACTGGCTAAAATAGCTCATTCTGTAACATTTTTACCCACTAAGTGTTACACCACCTGCAGCCTTTACCAGGGGAGTTTTTCTATTGCCTGGATTGTTGGTAGATATATTAAATAGCATTGAAGAAGAATCAATGCTTGCTACCGGTGGCCTTGCTCAATGATATCTTCTCATTAACAACTACATTTTGAGATCTGTCAGTGAAGCAGATTTAATCTCTCTAATGTGTGCCTTGTTAATTCCATATAATACCAGCCAAATACCTTGGAGAAATCGCAGTATGTTACAGCATCACAGTTGTCTTTAGCAGCCAGCCGTGTTTTATTAAAAACCAAAACAAAGAACCCAATTGCACCCCCCTCCAAAAGCAAAAGACCAACAGGTTGGTTTAACAAGATCTATTTTCCAGGAAAGCACATTGATTGCTGTTCATTATATTATTAGCCTCTAGTTATTTGTTGATGAAATCCCAAATTAGCCACTCTGGTATTTTGCAGAGGACCAAGATGAGGCTAAGTGAGACCACTTAGCCTGATATTGGTACTTCGCAGAATTAATTGCCGTGCTAAAATTCTCCCTTTCACCTTTTCAAAATACAGAAACACTTTGGCAGTGCCCTGATCCATCCTGAACCACAAGAGTTATTGTAAGAGTTATTAAAAATCAACATTAGTGGTTCAATCAGCTTCTCAGTGAATTCTCTAAAGATGCCTGCGTGTAAGACAGCTGGGTTGCCTGATTTGAGAACTTAATTTCTGAGTTCACATCTTTCCTTGCTGCCAACTGCTTTTGGTTCACTTTCAGAGATAAGAAATATCCATGCACCAGTCTGGGTTAAACTCTGTAACTTAGCAGCAGCCAGTTTTTAATCTATTTGTTACTTCTAACCTCCCTACTTTCCCTATTTCCATACATACTTTTTAATTTAGTTTTTGTCATAGATTTTACATTCCCTTTTGGCTGAAATACTTTTCCTTTAACATTCTGCAGCACATTTAAGAATTTTTGAAACCTGCCTTTTTTGTCATCCAACTGGGATATACTTAATTGGTCCTTTTTCTGGTACCTATCCCACTATAAATGTAGGTTTCCAGCCCACTATTGCTTTAGGTGTTAGAAGAAAATGTCTCTTACAAGTTTGAAGTTACTTTTTACTGACAGGTGTCATATTCTACTTAAGCAAAGCCAGTTTGTTATGGTGCCTAAGCAGCAGCTAATATTTAGGTCACCAGCTTCCTTGGTCCATCACCAAGGTCTCCATCTGGATTCCCTTCAAGCATCCCTTCACTGTAGAAACACTGGGAAGTTTCCAGGTGAGATGCCCAGCCAACAGCCCATGCTTGAAATCACCCAAGCAGTTTCTCTTGTAGTGTATTCCACGTACTTAGCTGATTTTTGGCATGCTTTACAAAACAGAGATGTTCAAAGAGCAGTGCATCCCTCTCTACAGGAGGATACAAGAACGTATCAAATGTGCAAGTCTCTCCAGTTTCATTTTACTGGTAGGGGCTCTAATCCTGAGCTGCACCGTACCCTTTACTTCTGGCTTTCAGGAGAAAAATATCATGACCACTGCAGGCTGCACCTCATTCCTCTTCACATCCTGCTAGAGCAGAGGGACAAGGAAGACCTGTCCTTAGCACAGGATGCACAGGGCTGTGGCCAGCCTGGATGGAGCCAACTGCTCAGACACCTTTACTTACAAGAAAATCTGCTTCAGCAGCCAAGAGAGGGCGCTCCTTAAATTAATAACAGAAAGGGAAAGACAGGACAAAACCAGAAAAAAAACACAGCAAAAAGAGAAAAACTGATCATGCTTTCTTAAAAAGGAATTTTCTCATCTGCACCAAAGCGAAAGGTTAAATGCAACAAGTTAAAATGGTTTTTTTCAGCCGTAGGATGGGGGATAGGGGCACCCCTGGGGCAAAGAGCAGAGCTGTTGGCCAAATGTTTGGGAGACGTGGGTCGGTTGTGGGCCCAGCTGCTGCTCCACTGCTGCTGTTCCTCCCACCCCAGCCAGTGCTTTGCCTCAACGCTTGCCCAGCACAACCCCTCTGCCCTGGTTTTGCTCAGTGTCTCAAGACCCTGCTGCACTGGACATCAATAACAAGCCCTCACACAGTGCCAGTGCCTGGGGCAGTGTTTGCAGACCAGCAATGGCTTTTCCCTGTGAAACCGATAGCTCAGCCAGTCCCAGCACAGGGAGCTGCTCTGCGAGGGGTTGGCACTGCATAAAGCCTGAAAGAAGCCCACCTTTCTGTAACAGCCATGTAATACCTTTCAAAAGGCCTTTAAGTTCTGCCAGTTCCTGCCATGGGTGCCAAGTTTTATTTTTGTCAGCCAATTTGGGATGTTTGTTAAACCTGTGACCAGGACCGGGGAAGCGAGCCCAAAACCCAATCAAAAGCAGGTAATAAATAACGATTAATATCACCGTGTGGTGCTTACTCAGTTTTGTTTTGTTTTTTTTTCTTTCAAGGATCTTTTTAGCTAGCTAGCAAAAACATGTTCCACATTACAGTCTTCTCTTCTACAGAGGGTATTTATCATCCTCCAGTTACACACAGCAAACTGGGGGAAACAGCACTGGAGGAGCCCAACGCACATCCCTCCCTGTGATGCGTCGTGCCTGAACACGAGGAGACACATGAGCCGTAGCTGGGTCCTGGATGTGCACTGTGGGAAATGCTGCATCACTAAGCACCTACAAAAAAGAGATGAGGAAACCCCCCCAGACGATAGACATCTCCCTTCCCCTCTCCCCTTCGCTGTTACGTTGTATTAGCTTATTTATCAGCAGAAAATATGAACGCAACCAGTAATTCAGTTTTTTCTCACCTGCAGAACTGCCTGGAGTGGTTCATGTTGGGACCTGCTTTAATATTGCCTTTCTCTGGGTCATAGATGGTGGTTGCTCGTGCATAAGCTCCTCCAAGAATAAAGATGAACCCATTGAGAGTGACTGCAGGAGCATATTTGTTATCTGTCAATGGAAAGCAACACTGAGATCAGTTTTAGGCTCAGGTTTGGAGACTGTTTTTGTATTTATACATTCCCCTTATTTATAGATAAGTCACGTTTCTCTAAACCTCCAAGGTTAGGGAAAGAAAAATGAGGAAACCTTTCCTGGTTTTGTTCTCCTCTCTCCAAGTTCTCAAAGGCACTTTTAAAGTTCATCAGTCCTTCATCCCCCAGTATATGTCTTCCTGTAAACTGGTAAAGTACAATTATCCTCTCCTAATGGAGTCACTGTGAAAGCTCCACTCTTACATGTGAAATTAAGATGTCAAGTTGTTTCAGAATTTTGAATTGCTGCAAATTTTAACTCAGATGCTTCCCATTCCTGTGCAGCAGCTCAGTACAGTAGAAACCCACAGCACAGAGACCTGCTTAATAATATCCAATAGTTGATTCTCTTTTGTATGCTGCTTTCCCATGTGGGAAGGTCACCCACATAATCCTGAAGATTTTCTGAGACCCATTTCCCCCCTCCCCCCATCTATTTTGTGAATTCACCTGCATCTTTATTTTCAGATGTGTGTACCTCCAAGCAGCCCTGTACTTTAGCAATGAACAGCATGAGGCTGGAGTTTGAAATTAAGTCAAGTTCAATCAGAGTTTCCAAGGATGCCTTAAAATTCTTGTGTTAGCTGCAACATGATTAGAAATACTGGTAAAACTAACCATAAATTATTGAATAGAATAATTCCAATTCAATTAGTTGACTTGTCCTGTATGCTGCTAGCATGCTATATGCACATTATTAAATATGAGCCAGTTGGGCTGAACTTTCTCATCATGGAGTCTGTCTTGATGTGATACATGTTTTTTTTAATCAACATTTCAGTGAAACCAGTCATCAGTGTCTGGGAACAAGAGATGGGATTGCTTTATTTGGGCTAAAATAAGCCTCACAACCAGTTCTGTAAGAAGCAAGAGCCTAAGTCCTTTGGTGTATGAAGCAGATGTTTCCTGGGTGGCTGCCCTGGTGTGAGGGGGCACTTTTATAAAAAGTATCCATATGTGGCTGTGTGTTAAAGCCTCTCCAAAATCTGCATTTTTATATGCTCAGAAAAGGATGATCCTCTTGAATCTCCAGTGGAGAATCAGACTGGACACAGTCCTGCTGGCTTCAGCCCCTGCAACCCTCCTCCTGGCTGCAGGCAGGCAGTTGGGGGTAGCACACTGGAGAGGAGGTGCAATATCACCTTTATTATGCTCTTACATCTCTGCTAACGACCTCTGCATAATGTTGAAGGGGTCTGTATGGTCCTCTCAGATCTATAATACTACAACCACAACACTACAGAAAGAATCATAGAATGGCTCGGGCTGGAAGGGACCTCCGAAGGTCATCTAGTCCAGCCCCCCTCCAGTGACCAGGGACACCCTCAACTAGACCAGGCTGCTCAGAGCCTTGTCCAACCTCACCTTCGATATCTCCAGGGATGGGGCCTCAATCACCTCCCTTGGTAGCCTATTCCCCTGTTCCACCACCCTCAATGTAAAGAACTTCTTCCTGGTATCCAATCTCCATCTACTCTTCTCTAATTTAAACCTGTTACCCCTTGTCCTTTCACTACAGGCCCTCGTAACCAGCCCCTCTCCAGCCTTCCTGTAGCCCCCCTTCAGGTACTGGAAGGTGGCTAGTAGGTCTCCCCAGAGCCTCCTCTTCTCCAGGCTGAAGGAGAGAGATGGGCTTAAACCAGCCCCAGCAGCTTTACTTTTGGCATTCGCTTACGTGTTGCGTGGTTTGCACGGTAACCTTGAGGTTCTTGTAAAAACACCTTATTCCATTAACTATTTAATGAGGGATTTAATTCAACAGGAGTTAAGCAAAAGCTGATGAATTTCTCCAGAAGATTGATCATTTCTCTTAACCGGGGTTTGAACTAGTTAAACCAGAAGGAAAAGAATGGTTTTATGCTGTCTTCTGTTCCAGCATGGCCATGGGGTGCTCTGGCTCAGTTCATCTCACCCCATGTTGGTGCATGCCCAGGGGCATGTACCAGGGTGCAGCACCCAACAGGAAAACAGACAAAACATGTTATGGGTTAAAGTTGGGCTCCTATTATGCTGAGTATCTACAGACATATGTCAAAAAACCAGGGACGTATTAGGAAAATGTCACTGATCCTTGGGAACAGATGGGAAGAAACTAATTCATCCAGAAAACAGAACAAGGAGTATTCAGTTTCTTCTCGGTGCCACTAAGCCACTGTAATTCATCAGAAAGACTTATCTGTCCTAACAACTCGTCTTGCATCCCATTTCAAATCAGACTTGCATATGTGACATTTTTTCCACTTAAGACACTCATCAGAAATTTTCCATATTTAATTATCACATCTTCCTGCCTTTTTTTTTTTTTTTTTTTTTTCCCCTTCAACTAACACTACTTTGCAGAAGAATAAACCTCTCAGATGAGAAAAAAACCAAACTCAGCTCCCAAATCTCACAGGGAAATTATCTGGGGCTCCCTCAAGACAGAAACACTGACTTCTCAGGAGACTGAATCACTGATTTCATATTCCTTTTTGTTAAAGAAAGAGAGGGAAACCCCTTGGTTATTTTCACAGTGACTTTTTTTTTTTTTTGTTCCTTTTCAAATAGGCAGACAGTCTGATATAATTTTTCTTTCTTTTAGCAAGAGGTGATTGTGTTTGATTCTCACCATTTTCGTCAATCACCATGTATCTGTTATCTTTTTATTGCTTTTCACTTTAGCTACAATTTCATAATTTGATAATTTGATTGAAAGTTAAGCCCCAGATAGAGAAACAGAGAAATCTTTGCTGTTTCTTTCAGGAAGGGACAAGTTCACAGCAAACACTTTCCTGATCCTGATGAAGATATGGACGAAAGACACGAGATGCACCCCTCTGGAGACAGGTAGAGAGAAAACGTTTATTTCTGTTTTGCTCCATGGAGGCAGAAATTGTTCCTGGATACAGGGAGCTTGGAAAACTCAAGCCATCATTCCTGCTACCTAGATGTGGATGACCACTTTCAGTCTTTAACCTTGCTTCATCCCAGGTGCTACCCACACTCCTCCCTTGTTGTCCTTTCCAGGGCTTGGTAACTTCATGCAAACACTCAGGAGACTCCAAGTTCTGATGCTGCTCTAAGTCCTTAATCTGCTCACAGTGCAAGGTGGGTGGTTAGGGAGCCTAATTTTGCAAAAGCATGTTCTGGTTGGGCTTTTTGGTCAACACTGCTGGGCATGAACATGAGCTTCTGTGGGTCAGAGGCTTACTGTGGGATACAGGGATGCTGGTTATTTCAGCAGTCTGCCAGAGAGAAGTAAGGGAGGGGAGAGGAAGCATGGAAACAGCAGCAGCCTCCTTTCCCCTCCAAAACTCGAGCGTTGAGGCTGTCAGATACAGTAATCCATTTCAGACTGGAAAATCTTAAATGAGATTTGTGCAGGACAGCAAGCACACTTGAGATTAAAAGGCAGAATAAACGTAAAGGAAATAATAGATAAAAGGTACTCTTCTCTCCAAGTGGCTAACATTATAACATCACTCTCCTTTGCCAGCGCTATAGGAAAATATGCAAGTATTTCTAGTCTAGTGACAGGTCATTCATTGCAGGAAGGGGTATGCACTCAACGACAATCCTTCAGCCGGAGGTGTGCTTCACATGGGCTTGACAATTTAATCCACAGGTGAGCTCCTCACTTAGTTACACCAGCGTGCTGTCTGTGATGTGTTCCGTGGCTCTCGTGTCTCTCGGTACATTATATGGTCAAGTAGCACAGTTCCCTTCCATGATTGCTTAGAGATCTTACGTTGCCTTCCAGTAAAGCACTTGGTCAGAGACTGAAGTGGCATTATAATGAATGGCAGCAGCACTTCACATGGAAAAAGGTTATTAAAACCAAGCTAGCCAAACATTTTTAGCAGGAGTAAGAAATGCTGGCATGCCGGCAGTCCAGATATAACACCAACTGAAGGGTGTCCCTGCAGGCACAGGCAGGGTGGGATTGATGCACATGATGAAGTGGAGTGGAGAAAGGAGACTAGTTAATAGAAACTAGATCTATTTTAAGAGTAAGTGCCTCTTTCCCCCCGCGCCAAATACTATGCAGACAAGCTCAAGAATGGCATAGTAATGGATTGGGTATCGTCCCTTGGCTGTCCAGAGACTGTGATCTGATCTTTAACAGAGAGTGTGAGGCCGAAGTGCAGATATTGCAATTAACAGCAGGGGCTCAGATGTCAGCCCTTCTGGCACGTTGCTCTCCTGTTAGCTGATTCCTCAGAACGACAGAACCAGTCGCAGGGCCCTACAGTTTCCTCAGCGACCCTGGAGCAAACCCTCCTCGGAGACCCCAAAGTTGAGTGTCCTCACTTGTCAAACACTGCAATTTGTGTATGCGTGGTGGGGATCACCCATGCTGAAGCAGAAGGCTTCACCTGCTTCTCTGAGGTAGCTTCAGCTTCAGATTTACGGGAAAAATGTTGATGAACTGAAGAGAGCTGGACAAAGCATGGCCACGCAGATGAAGTAGAGGCAGGAAGTGAAAAGGAGGACATCTGTTAGAGGGCAAACACAAAACTACTGACTTTGCTGGGTAGAGGGCAGGGTAGGGATGTGTAGAGGGAACACATCAAGAGGTGTAAAGGCCAGGATGAGTGGAGAATATGGTATATGCAGAGGGGAAATGGGTGAGGCCAAGTAAAGTAAAATTCAAGCTTCCTAGTGAGAAAAACACTAACAACTAGTCATGGGAAGAAAAAGACGTCGAAGGTTGAGATGAAATACTCATTGCTTTGAGACTTCTAGGTGAGAGCTGGCCAAACCCACACCCAGGCACTGAACTATTGGCCTTGGGGAGAGGGATAGGCCAAGACTTGTGTCTGATTTTTCTTGCAAAGATTCATGGGAATGATTACGCATTGTAACCAAAATAAGCCACGGAACAGTGCAGTAAAAATGCACAGATGCTGCTAACACTGTCTTCCAGACACTTCTCGCATTCTTAGCTCTGTCATTATCTCATTTTGGTCAGATACATCACTCCAGGAGTAAATGGTACGGCGAGGAACTAGATACTTGGGAGTAGAAACCAGAAATGCTCACAGATCTTTGATCTTTGATGTTCCAATAGTTCTCACACCAGATTTTAAAATGTAATAGTGGTGATGATTAAACACTGGTTTTCTGACAATCCAGAAACATTAATCAAAACTTGTAATTCTACCAGTACAGACAGTGACTGTTCAGGGTATCAAAAAAAAAAAAAAAAAAAAAGAAGATATATTTTAGTGCCCTGGCATGACAGCACTAAGTGAACTAAAAGGCAGTGACAAGATAATTAGGCTTACTTACAATCACTGACTTTAGCATGTCTATGGTCATCTTGTTAAAAGAGACAAACCTCAGGAAGCTGGTCATGAAATACATTTTTAGTAGAGCTATATAGGACAGCCTGGCAAGAAATGGAAAGGCAGGTGCTGCGAGTATGTAGCCTGCATTCATTTACTGTTGAAGGACTTCAGCTCAACAGCAGCAAAGTTCTTGCATCTCAAAACACAAGAAGGGGATGTGCAAAGTGGTTTTCCAGGCTCCATTACCCCACTAACATCAAGCTGTGGGCTGTGCTGCTGTAGGAACAGCTGCCAGCTCCAAAGGTAGGGAGGACAGATGCGGGGAATAGGATGGGGCACTCAGAAATACCCTCTCCTCTTCAAACATGGATGTGTGTAATCAACACCTACCCAAGGGCTACCACAGCATCCGTGTGCAACATGTTGGTGAGTGTCATACTTAGTGCACGCAAGCATCCATGCCCCAGCTCCACCTTCAACAGGCAGGCGAAGGCCTAAACAATTTCAAACTGTCACTGCTTATTCCTAGAAGAAATCCAGGCAGAAGAGAGAAGGGGCTGAGCAGTATGGACTTGATATCAGTCCCCACTCCGTATCTCCTCTGCACAGGCAGGATGTCAGTGTCCAGTCTGCTTCACCTCTATTCAGATTAGCCAAAAAATTACACTCTGGCTTGCCATGGTTGATGCCAGTGTTGGCTTGGGTTAGGTTGGCAGACAACCCTTTGGAAGAGATGGATCTGTTGGGTTCAAACTTGTGCCATGCTGCGCTCAATTCACTATCATAAAATACCACAGTGGCGTGAGACAGGTACTACTGGTCTAAAACTCTCCAGAGACCTTGGCTGCTTTCAATACCTGCCTTGACTGTTGCATATCTGAGCATGCTTTAGGTGTTTTTAAATAATCTGTTGTTCTAGCTGAGGTCAAACAGATTTCACTGATCTCTGGAGTGACCTTAACCAACACAACTCGCTGTTAGAAGTCTCAGTTGACTTAGCTGAGAGAGACATCTTAAGAATTCATAAATCAACAGCACAAAAAGGCTCTGAGGCTGTCAAAGGCACCCCAGCAGTGATCGTATCAGGGCTTATCTCAGCTCCATTTTGTAAAAAGCACCCCAAGACTCCTTACGTTCCCTCTTTGTTTTAGATAATAGTTGACTGTACCACACTTGGCATAGCATCCAGTTATTGGGGGATACTTTACAGATACAAGTGAAACTATGGTTCTTGTAGAACTGAAGAAATGAAAGTGTATTTCCAGTATTCCCACTGCCTCTTAGTGAAAATCAAGCATCACATCAGCTCAGTTTCCCAGACATTCTCCATTGGGGTGCAATTTTTCAGGCTCTGTGTTATTTTACTCCATTTGCAAATAAATTGACATCATACATTTCCCAACAAAGACACGCAGCAACTCCACATTTCATCACTTATTTTATGCCTTCAGCTGAACTAATTAACTTTGCTTAAACCAAGAAAACATAAATACCACCTTTTCATTTCACCGGTGTCTTTCATGTAAGTCTGTTTGGCAATAACAATACACGCCCATCAGCACACTGGGTGACGACCCCAGCTCTGGATGGTTTGGATGATTTTTTTTCCAAGCACGCACGGTATCGATGCCTGCTGGACGGTATTAACGAGCCCGGGG
>WTSP01011555.1:0-71599 GCA_025331215.1 Actenoides lindsayi
GTTCAACTTGACAGAGATAGAGGCCATGTTAGGGTCTTACACCAAAGTGCTGTTTGTCAGGGACCCTTTCCAGAGGCTGATCTCCACATTCATGCAAGGCATGGGCAGCAGCCCTTCCTTCAGCAGCTTTGTTCAGGATGTTTTAGATAGCGGACAGCACAACGCCAAGGTGGCTTGGAAACCACTCATCAGCCTCTGCCAGCCCTGTTTTGTCCAGTATGACTACGTGGTGATGTTTGGCTTCCTCAGGCAGGAGCTGGGTCATCTGCTGCAGAGGGCTGGTCTGCCCGTGGACAGCCTTCTCCCCAAGTTCACTGACACCCAAGTGCAGTGGACCTACAGCTGGTTATCAGAGCAGATGTTCAGGGAGCTGTCCCTCCAACAGAAAAAGCAACTGTCTCATTTCTACCGCCGGGACCTTGCTGCTTTCCAATTTGCTAGCAGTTTTCTGTCAGACCTCCTCAGCACTCCAGAAACCTGGTAGAAATACCCCAGCTGGAAGGACTGTTTCTGAGAGCATTAATCTAAATGCAAGCACTTCAAGATGCTGGTTAGGTCACAGACCCTTGCTCCACAGCTGTGCGCAGTGCACTTGTCCACGTCACAGCTCCAAAAGGCACATCCGAGAGCTGAGATGGACCAGTGCCAGGAGTATCAAGGCTTCTCACATGTCTGAATTGTGCAAAAGGAGACACCAGGGAAATACATGGCATTGGGGCCTGAAAAACTGCATGAACTGAACTGTGATGGGGTAAACAACTCTCAGTATATGTAGGGTATTGGGGTAGGGTAGGCTGGACTTGCTGCAAACCACAGCAGTATCTGCACATGCTCTGCCTGCACTTCATATCCTGAGCTCCCTTTTGGACCAAGCAGTTTGACAATGGCTTCTTCGGGACAAATCTCCCCATGCAGATACAAGAAGTACTCCCAAAGGGAGCACATCACCTGGAGTCTGTCTATTCTGCATGAGTAGGAGACATGTCACGGGGTGGCACACGCTTCTGAGGAACCACAGATGATACTCACAATCCTTTCACACTCAGGGAAAGCCAGGCCCAGCCCATCATTTGATCATACCTGTTCTGTGTGAATTGTTCCTGTTTTACAACATCACACCTCCTTTGTATTTAGGCTCAAGAAGGCCCTGAGGACACAATGGGATGCTAGCTCCATTTACAAGTTTGAGTGAGGTTCTGCTCTTTATGGAAGGGTTGACTGAAATGGGCCAAGCCCAGCTTTCAACTCTACTCAGTAGCAGTGAGACAAGGATATGGCAGCCTGGACCAGGTACCATGCCACACAAACAGCCTTCTACCTTGTCTCAGCAGCTGGTGGGCCTGGTGGAGGTGGCTAGAAGCATCAGAATACATCACTGTGCTGCTGCAGAAAACATGATGTGGCTACTGTAAGCTGCTGGCAGAGAAGTACAAGGACTGACTCTGCTTTCTTTGAGACTTGGCTGCCAGCATGGTCAGGGGGAGGCCCAGGGTCTTCAGCTGGCTCACCTGCTGCATCCAGCTGGGTAGCCTGGAACAATCGCTCACTCTCTCTTAGCCTTGGCCATTGAGCTCACCTGCCTCACAGCCTATGGAAAGGGTCCATCCTTGTGAAACACCAAGAAGGAGTTGACATTGTCTAGCTTTCAAATCACGACAGACTTTTACCACAGCATACTAGTTTCCAGAATATTTTTTAGCTTTATTTTGCAATGTTATGACATTCACAGAGTAATTCCACATACATTCATGTGACACTGATTTGACAATGCTCATTAAAGGACAATAGTGAAAGCTGTTGATTAGATCTGACCTAAAACAATTACGGAAAACCTGGCCCCCCTCTCTCATCGAGGGAAATGTGATTAATAGCATTAAGACATCAGATCAGATGGCCTCCTTTCACCCACAAACTACTCAGCTACAGCAATTATTACTGCAGTGCCATTATTGTGTGTAATGCTTGACAGCCTAGCAAGATGGCGTAGTTCCTCTTCTAGGATACAGCTCTGGAAGGAGAGAAGCGACACATTTCCAATTACACATAACATCGGACTCATGCATCCAATGCTGTATTTCACTGCAGAGGTACTAGGCGAAGGACCATTTTTAACCTCTTCGTGAGTAGCTTTCCCCTTCAGCGACTGAAAGCTGAAATTCCACGGAGAGAGGTGTGAGTGAGGAGATCGAATGTCACACCTCACAGAGGACAGTGCTGTGCACAGCGCATCATCACATCAGGAGAGCTGCTCCTGGACAGCTATGTAGTCCAGACCACATTTTAAGCCAGGCTGTGCTAGAGTAGTATCACCTCTTCTTGCCAAACTTCCGCAGCAGAGGGGTCACAATCCTTCACTTAGTCCCGTGGGAAAGCAATGTATGAAATGTTAAGACACTGAAAGGTGAAATGAAAAATGCCAGCTTGATGTTCCTTAGGGTTCCTGTCTTGCCCACAGCCCAGCCAGGAACCACAGTGATCTCTCTGTAGATTCCTATTGTTCTCCAAGCTTCTCTTTTTCCGATACCCTCAAATCCAGTTTCTGTAATTAAGTTGTAACCCTGAATTTACATCATTGCCTCCCCTCCTCAGGTGTTCGATATCACTTACATCCACATCCAGTGCATCCCAGAAGGGAAGTGTTTCCTCCTTCCATCAGCTGCTGATTGTGGAAGGGTAGTAAGAGGGTCCTGAGCTGGGGTGGGCTTGAGGGCAAGGACTGGTGCCTGGGAAACAGTGGCTCACTGATGCTGTAGCAAAAATGGCTCCACAAGCTAACATCTGCTCTGGCCATAGCACATACACATAACTTGGCAAATACACTTCAAATTAATGCACAAAGTGAGTAACAAGAGAGAGATCTGAAACATCTAATTTTAAAATTGTCACCTGACCAGGCAGTCACTGGGTTATTTGAGACACTGCAAACCCATTCTGAAATGATGAAAAAGGTGCTCCCAGACTCACAGGGGATAAAGAACACTCACTCTTCCCACTAGTGACATCCCATCACATCCCAGGATGCTCACAGGGAGCAGGCCTCCCGTGAATGCTGGTGGCTTTCCCCCAAGACAATGCTGGAAGCTCCTTGATACCACACACTCTGCCTGTGTTCTGCATTAACACACATTATGTTCCCTTTGTACTACTTCTTGGCCTGGTCTAAACGAGCATGTCCAGGGATCCCGTGAGGGACATGCTGCAGAAACATTGCTGATACCAATCTGACTTACAGAATTTGTATTTTGCATCCCTTCCTGGACATCCAGGAGCATGAATACACAGGCTCGAGTGGCTATTCTTGCATACAAATGATCACATTTTCTCCTCTAAGAGTTTTTTTTACATATTTCTAGCTTTCAGGCAAAACCAAAAATGTGTTCTTGCGCAGTACTTCAGAGCTTAAGAAACACCAATATCATATATCAATTAATAAAACAATTACATAGCAAGCCCAGCAGGCACAAAATACTTTCTGCAACTCAGTATACAAATGCCTTTCTTCTAGGTGGTAGAACCATAATATTTTAAGCTGAAAAACAAATCTACACATTTGTAAGCTATATACCCTGGAGTGCTTCAAAGAAGTATTTCAAACTGTGCATTCATTGTTAAGTCCTAAGATGCAGATCAATTTTAAGCAGTTTGTATGTGAGCAAAATTTTATATAAGGCAATGGAGTTACATCCTGTTGCACCATATTTTTTTAATGGCCCTAGGAGTGCAAAAAATAGAAAAATGACATTTTCACAAAGGCTGTGGGCCAGAGAAACAGATAAAAGGTTGCACGTGATGAGCAGGTACAGTACATGGCTGACATCATCTAGAGATAACATGATGCTACAGTGTTAAATCTGACAGTGACAAAACCCATGAAGAGGGATACCCAGCATTAAATCCGAACCACCAAAAATGCATTCAACCCAGAAGGCACAAGGTCATCACATAGTCAGCACATTTTTCAGACAAGCAGCCCCTGTAGCAAAAACGTACCCATTCTCTTACATTCAGCAAAATTCAGAGTTGTTCTGAAAAGAAGGCAAGGGCATAGCATGACAGCAAGGGGTTGACCCTAGAGGGCACCCAGAGCCAACTAAACCCCAGCTGTGTCAATCCTCCTTCTTCTCCCTTTTCTGGCCCGGTATAAATTGCCTTGGAAACTACGATGAGTAACTTTCTCTGTTACTCCAAGGTCTCTGATGTCCTTTCCTATTTAAAAGATAGGGAAAGATGTGGAGGTGTGGGGTGGGAAAAGGCTGTGTCAAACAAAGCAGCATCTTGCTGGAAGTCCTCTTGGGACCTCTAGTTTTTATCTTTAATCAGAGAAGACAAGGTAGCATATGAACTAATTCATTAAAGTCCTAGTGCAGCCAAAACAATCATCATTTAACTTGGGATGAATCAGCTATTCGTCACATTTTAGGGTTTCCTCCGAACCAACTTTGTTACCTATGTAAAGACCAACTTCATTCACTAATATCAAAACACCTCCTCACCCTCCTCTAGCGTATATCTGGCTTTGTGCGCAGAGGGGACACAATGGGGTCCAGCCCTCAGTGCCTCTCATGCCTTCCCCCATCTCAGCTAGAGGACTGTGTGTGTGGGTTCAATGCATTTAAGTCCTTACTGGCATAGCACCACAAGGTGATGCATCTTTTCCCCTTAGTAGAAAAAGAAACAACCAACCACCCTGCTGTTGCACACTGGCTGGTAATAAGCAGCAATTTTAAATTAAACCTGTAAGATTTTTCAATTACATCTGGATAGCATCACCTTCCACTTACTCTTCATTTGAATTTACATCACAGCTATAATCTGGTAGCAATTCCCTCTCCTAGAGAACACAGTGATTAGACAATTAAATGTGAAAGCTCCATGAATCAGTGGATGAGCCACAGGAACACAGCTTTTTTTTTTTTTTTTTTTTTTCCATTGTAGTCCTACTGCCTTGTGGACCCTCTGATGTAAGCTCAGTTTCACTAGAAGAGTTTTCTCCTCAAACTTCCTTTTACACACGCACAGACCATGGCTTAAAGGTCCCTGGCTCAGCAGAGGGGCACTGTAAAGAGGGGAAAAAAATAAATAAATTAAGTTAGCAACAAATGAAGGTTTTGGCCTAGTGTTTGGCATGCACCACCATGCTCCCTTTGAGGTGGCTGATTTTGTACTGTTGAAGACCTGAGCTCATACCCCAGTCTTTCAAAACACAGAGATGTTTGTGCTGTGGCACTCCTGTTAGAGGCTTTGCCTGCCTCTAGCTGAAGGTGTGACGTTCAACAGTTTGTGCAAAGTCTCAAAACCATTTCCAAGTCCTTCTCCCCAGACAGTGATGCCCCTGTTAGGTGAAAAGGACTAAGATATCCAGGTTTTGCTGTTAACCACCGTGGAGTTCAAGCTGATGAAAGCCTGGAGGATGCCCACATAAACAGACAGCTGTTTTTTCCCAAGTCAGCAGGAGTTTGTGCAGAGACCCACTCTTACACAGCTCTGTCACAACACTGTAACAGAGGAGCCCATGAAGAGACAGTGACAGGGTTAACCCCAGCACTTTCAGATCAAGCCCACAGCCTCTAAGGACTGAGACTCCTGTGATCATAACATTCCAGAGAAGTGAGCATTTTCAGTAACACTTTCCTCTCCCTCCCTACCTGAGGGACACCACTAAGTCAGAGTGGACCTACAAGATATGGTCGTGGTGGCAATCCCCTAAAAGATGACAGGGAGGAGCATCGGGAAAACAATTCAGGGCCTTTGATCTACAGACAGCACTTGGAGGATGGAAGAATGAATTGCAACTTCACTGTTGCTGTATGGCAGCCCTTCCTGCAACAGGAGACCTAGCAATGTGGATTTGTCTCTCATTTGGTGCAGTGTTAAATGATGGGTTACACCCATGAAATAAAAACCATCTTCTTAAGCAGGGCTACAAGTCTCCCCTTCCTGTCCTAAACCCAGACCTGGGCCACTGTGACCAGTACTCCATGTGGCATAAGATGGATAGGAAGCAGACTATGAAACCAGGAGCTGTTACCATTTTGGTGAAGATATCTACACAAGCATTGCGGATCCGTTCTGGGGTGGCAGGGCTGTCCAGTCTGAATGGTTCGGTCACACCGGAGTCCTTCCTCGCTGAGTAGATGGCATCTTTAATAGCATAAAACACTGAGGCAGACAGGAACAGAGGTGGCTCTCCCACAGCCTAGACAGAGCACAAGCAAGAGTGAGACTGCGGCCTTAAACAGTCCTGGCCCTAGAAAGACTAACGAGGCTAACAGAAAGGTGAGCAAGCCCTAAGTGACAATCAGGAACTGTTTGTAATTCCTCATTCCTTCTTCGTAGCTTCTCACTCTCCCAGATGTGATCAGGAAGGAAAGGCCAAGCCAAAAAGAGCCCCTTGCCTTCCAGATGTGACCCTCAGTCTGCCAGGTGTGATCAGTGAGGAAAAAAAGACAGCTTTTTAAAAATCCCAGCCCACTTGAAGAAACAGTAAGAAAACACAAGCTGTCTGACACAGCAAGGCCATTATGAAGGAAAAATGGACTAACCCATTCCCACAACCTTTTGGATTTGGGCTAAAATAGCAGCAAAGAGTATTCATATAAGGCAGTGGTGAGCTATCTTGGCAGAGAGCATGATGCTCCATCACTGGAGGTCCCTGCAAACCAGCAAGAATGCCTTCCTCAGGGACTACATGAGTATTATCTAGTACTGAGGTCCCTGCCAGCCACTTTTTTCATAATTCTGTCATCAGTACTAACCACCCAAAAAATTCTACTCGTTGATAAAAATGTTCCCGTGGATGGAGGAGAAATGGGAAACTGTAAGGAGGTGGGACAGGCATATACAAATAAGGATGCTGGGCAGACTCTCTAAATGCTCTGTTGAAAAGTATCTGTTGAAAAGTAAAGCAAATTGATTGGTGCTGTACATCCAGCCCTCAATAACTTCAGAGAACAGCAGTGGAAACAGCTGAAGGGCACGTGGATTAATAATGGACCTTTAAGGGCAACATGAGCACTGTGAAACAGTAAATAAAGCAAAACATGAAAACTCAGACAAAAGATCTAGGTACATCAGATCTAGGGGAACAACACTGCTGGATATGTAACTTGCAGTGATGGATCTGGTGCCAGGGAAGGACAACCAGGAAGCTGACATGCAGGGAAAAGTTGGCAGCTTCTGTTACAGGAGAACTAGCAGAGCAAAGCTGCTTTGGTTCTCTCTAATGGACAATCAGGGTGGCAATGTACAGGTTATTTCTGTTCTTCCTAACTATAAAGGGTAGTATACATATTTCTGTAAAGGAATAGGGAAACATCCTGACCCTAGAATTAAGACAGCATAATGAGATTAGCTATTTAGACACATGCATCATTATAACACTCAGCTTTGCAAGAATTAGAGAGCAGTTAGGAGGCCTGCAGATCTCACAGGTATACCTTGGATGAATAAACCGCCTTGCTGTTTGGACAGTCACGGAGCAGGGACACATAAAATTCTGTTGGGATGTCTCCAAATGCTGGGATTTTGTACATCCCAGGCCCTCGAGTGTACAAGTTCCCTTCGGGTGAATAACGCAGCTCCTCCATGGTGAAGAGCCCAAGGCCTTGGACAAATGCACCTTCTATCTACAAACACATTCAAACAAGGCTACATTATTTTTTTGTTCTTGTCATCATTCTTTCCTGCACAAGAACAAAGAGCTATGATTTCCAATAGAGATTTCAGCCTTCCCCTCCTGACTAATTTCCCACTTTTCATCTCTAAACCCTTGTCCCTTCTGCTGAGTACAGCTTGGCACCTTTGCACAGTTCCTATATACCCATATAGATGTGGCTGAATTGCCCTGGCAGGCGAAGCAATTTACAAACACATGCAAACAGATATGCTGTAAACAGAGGACAGGAATTTTCTCATGAAACAAGGGGGGAAAAAACCCCACAAAAACAAATAAACAAAAAAATCAATGCCAAAATATTGACTGATACCAAATGAGTTGTACTTGCTGATAAATCCAAAGGATAAGACAACTAAAAGAACTGAAGACAACATATATGAAGGTAAACTATTTCACACTTTC
This sequence comes from Actenoides lindsayi, assembly GCA_025331215.1. NCBI lineage: Eukaryota > Metazoa > Chordata > Aves > Coraciiformes > Alcedinidae > Actenoides > Actenoides lindsayi. Next base: position 8,078 of record WTSP01011555.1, read on the forward strand.
TATTTCAGTATAAATATTCTCCTAAGTACTGCATATTCTTGAATCACTAGCATAGACACCTGCAAAAACAGTCCCATATCCATTCAAGTACTAAAGAGTTTTTTGCATAATTTTTCTACCGTAAATTTTAGGAGAAAATAAATAAATAAAGAGGAGCAGCTATGAAAGGAGGATATGCTTGAACAACCCTGCGTGAAGCTCTGCTCTCTGTGTCCACAGAGAGGTCTGGCAGGCAGACCAGTTTAAAGATTTGGCACAAACACTCATTAACCCAGCTCTGTGTACTTGTGTTCCTGCAGTCACACAACATCAGTGCTCCTAGATCCTCTGCAGCAGTTCATGGAAGGACACAGGAAACTGAGATCTCTGTCAGGTTCCCTACAGCCCATTTCTTTATTTCCAGACTCAAAATGACAGGCTGTGAAGACAAAAAGGCTCCTTCTCCCTTTGGCCACTTAAAAAAAAAAAAAAAAAAAAAAAAAAAAAAAAAAAGCTCTTCCAGAAAAAAAACCTGCTTTCAAAAAAAGCTATAGCAAAGCTCTGCAACTCACACTCTCCTGTAAACTACAAATTTTGCAGCAGTTTCACTAGAGTTACACTATATCAACATCTAGAGTTAGCAATGGAGATAAGATGGCTAGATAAGCATGTGCAAATGTCTATTGATTCGTCGCTTGGTATATCAAACAGCCCTGAGTTCATTATCTTTACTTGCTGAGAGGTATTATTGTGACCATTACTGCACAAAATGTGGAAGTAAGCTTGTCCCTGCCCAGGGAATTTGCATGCTAAGTTACTAGTCCTATTTCCTATTGAGATCCCTACACAGCAGTAGCTGGAGAACAGAATCTACCACCCTAACACTTCATTCACAAAAGAATTTTCACCAAATTAAATGGGACTTTATATTGACAAATAGGAGTGTAAAAATCAGGTGTGGCATTTAGTCTCATGTGACATACTGTAGGGACTAAATGTGGGGTGAGGTTATTCCACCATATCAGTATTACCCGCATTCATTCCTCAGGCAAGTCAGATGCTGAAAAGCATCTGCGTGGTGGTAACTGGAGAATATCCTGTAGTCTTAATAGCCAAGGCCATAAATTCCCAACAGGATATATTCCCTCTGTAATTCTGTGCCCATTGCATAGTGAAGTGTAGGTCAAACACGTTTTTGTAGCTAGTATAAAATGCCTCACTGGATAGCCAAGTTTAAAATGCTCTGTTTGCAAAGGCACAACCTGAAGAGGGATAATGGCTCATCTAGAAAAGCCTGAGAGTAGTATGATTGCTTCAACATGTTGGAAATAGCAACACTATTTCACTTACCTGTCCTATATCTATGGCTGGGTTCAGACTCGTACCAACATCCATAACAATGTCTGTGCGAATGTTCTAAAAGGCAGAAATAAAGAATAAATCAGCACAGAACATTGAAACTGGAACACCATGGTCTTGTATGAGGAGGAGTAATGTATCTAATCACTACCCATGCTTGGCCAGTGTTCAACAATCTATCTCAGCTCAACTCTTCATGCTGACTTTTCATCTGAGTTCATCCTTGAAGTAAGTCAAAGGAACTCATTGTGGTTTTCCCCAGAGATCCAACGGACCCAATTTATATTAATTCCAAGCTGCTAGCATCAGTGGTCTGTACATGAGCATAACCAACTAGGTCAGATTCTGCTGGAATTTTTTTCCTTTTTTTTTTTTCCTCCTTTCTAAAAGTCTTCAGTGCTATTTTTAATGATTAACTTTATTCCAGTATGTTTTTGTTCTTTTGTGCTAACACAGTGCTGCTATCTCAAGCAAATCCAATAACTTTCGCAATCATTCATTAAGCCTCCTAATATCCCTTCAGGGTAGATAATTATCATTTTATTATACTTCACGGACTGTGGCACTGTGGAACAGAGTTAAGAAATTTACTGAAGGTCACACCAGACCAATGACAGAGCTAGAAACAGGCTAACACCCAGTATTTGTTCTAACTCCCCATGAGTGTTTCTTTCACCTCCACACAGAGGGCTGTTTCACTACTGACCCCCTCACCTTGTGATCACCTGTCAGGCAATCTATCTCAACCTCTGAGCAAGCGACACCATAACTGAAGTAGCAGAATGGTTTCCCTTCATTCTTTTCAAAGTTGTAGCCAAGGTCAGGAATTCTTAGTACAAAGAAGAAAAAAACCACATTTCATTCCATGGACATTCAAAATTAATACAAACACATTGCAACTTATCAAACTTTGCAACTTACTTTTGTTTCTTTCCTTCCGTCAAGCCCGTGAAAAAATGAAAAGGGTAAACAGCTATAAATAGAAATCTGCTAAAGTTTCTGTGTATTCCAAAACCTGACGGAAGCTACCAAACTACTTCAGCCATCTTTATTTTCCCATGAATCTCAGGACTTGTGATGACTATTATGAACTCATTCCCACCACTCCAGTAGCAAATCTTTTGCTTTTAGAGTGCAGTCAACCATTTCTTGGAGGTCATAAAGCTTTAGAGCATAATCAAGAAACTGGATTAAACAAAGAACTGATTTTAGGCACAGTTCATGTCAAACTTTGTATCTCACTATTTTACCTGGAAATTGGTTTATTAAAATACTGACAATCTTGGTTAAGAGAAAAACGCATTTCAGAGATGCAGCAGGAAAGCCCCCATATTGTATTTTAGTCCTAAACAGGCTCTTCTCAATGCTGTGTTTAGTTTTTTATGTCATCCCCTCTGCCTCCACGATAATGAATCTCCGCTTTCATTCAGCAGTAAATCTGACTGAGAAAAGTGCCTCATTTCAGGGCTGCACAGGAGCCAGCAAGAGTTTAAAGGGGAAGAATGACATTGAAAACCCCAGTGTCTGCTCATGCCACCACAGACAGGATACCCCTTTAGCCAATTGCTGTATCATTGTCCTCAAGGACAACCCTTGCCCCCTTTTTCCCTGCATGGTGGTTCTAAGTCACAAGGATGACACAGAGCAGAGCCTGAGGCAAAGCTCTGATTTCATTTATGCCTCCCTCAGACCTAGGTCAGCTAGAGCTAAGTTAGATCTACTTCAGATTTATACAAGATCTGAACATGGCCACAAGAGCTGTGCTCCATCAGGAACCGATGCTCCTCAGCCAGCAGAGTGTTAACCTCAGCTTCACTTTTCTAGGTAGGACAAGGAATGCAGCCCTAAGTCAGAGCAGTGACAGGGGGATAGGGGCTGTAAATCCTTAAATCCTCCCAGAACTTCCCTGGATTCAATCCATGCAATCAAGTCAGAGCTGTGCCTCTGCAGTGCGAACATTCACTCACCTATAAAACCCCGTGGCCGACAGGCTAACACAGTTCTCATAGGCGGCTTTAATCTGGCAAAGTGAACAAGAGTTTGAAAACAGTAACAGTCCGACCAGTCCCTGCAAAATAGCTACCCCAAACACATTTCCAGGAGAGCATGAATAGAAAGTGTCCAGTGACAAACAGCTGTCATGCTACCCAGCACCAGCAGTGCCAAGGGAAACATCATGATGCAGCTGCTTCCCTGAATAGACCTGTCAGCAGCTACCAAGGGCAGAACTTGCCTGTTGGCAGAGGGATAAGACTTGCTCTTGTTTGTTTGGCTCTCAGCTACAGGTTAGACTTTCAACCTCAGAGACAAAGGTTAAACTTTCAGTCATCTTGACTTCAGCGAGTCAGGAGAAATCCTATCCTGACTTCCAAATCACGAAGTCAAAGCTCCTCCCATAAGGAGAAGAGCTTGGATCTGAAAATGGCCTGAGAGCCATGTAACACATCAATCTGTTATTATTAAGGGTACAGAGATATTGGCACCAAAGAGCATTACAGGAGGTGGATGGCAGCTTTACAAAGAATCATCTTTGTCATAGAATCCCTTCACTACCAATTTGGTTTTTTTCCTGTTTAAGACTGTAGCTTGAATAGTAAGATACATATAACTACTCAAGATATTTATTTGGTCAAGTTTGTCATAGGCAGGTCCCAAGATCTGGAGAAATCACAATATTGAAGTCATAACTGATGTTTTGGGGATCTTGTGGTTACTTCCATTGCCAGGTTTCTGTTTCACTGCTTTTGCTCAAATCTTTCCTAGTGAGATGCAGAAGGCCTGGAGGATATACCTGCATACAGGGTTTGCCAATGAAAACAATCTCTGACAAAGCCCATTTGTCTCATGACAGATAGCAAACAGCTTACCCAGTCTTCCCAGGATCCTTTGGGATTAGACTGTTTGATCGGCTCAAGTCTTTTTAAGATAGTCTGACACGCATTCTAGAAACAACGGGAGAGAGAAGCAATATTTTAAGATTTGAGAAGTCAGCTTATAGTATTAACAGTCCTGTAAGAGTTTCAAAGAACCATCTGTTTATATCACTATTGCCTTTAGGACTTTGGCATATCATAAAAAGGAACAAAGTTCACTGACAGATGTCTTGCTATATAGGAAGAAATGTTGACTGAAAAGGATTTTAGAGAAGATTGGCTGCGCTGATAGCAGAAAGGAATCCTAAATACAGCACAGAACTTTTTGAACCATGACACAAATTATTAGAAGTCCATAGAGTAACTTTATCTGTACCAAGTCATAGCAGGACATCTTACCATATCTAGCAAGATGATCCTATAACACTGAAAAAAACCAAAACCAAAACAAACAAACAAACCATATCCTTGCTGAAATTTAACCTACTCAAGCTGTGAAGAGAATAAAAACAGCCTGATGGTTTTACTTTACAGGTTACACTTTCCCTTTTCTTTAAATCTGAGAATGATCAGTACTAAATTCCTCTTTTCAATGAAAAAAAAAAAATTAAAAAGAAATAAATCACATACTCTGCAAATAAATGCACTGGTATATGCTCCAATAGTATATAACTCCACCATCTCAGAGACAGTCATGACTATGTCATTGCTACAGAAGGATGTTTGCTCTGAATGTATCAACACTTAGAGGTCTTTGGTTCTGGAGTACGACCCACAAACCATCTGCTATTAATGTTCTCGGCACAATACATTTGTTAGAGATAAGGTTGCATGAATTACTAAGAAGCTAGCTATTTAAATGGGTGCTTTGTTCTGTTCATTTGGAGTAATCACAAACACTCCATTTTAGAACTACAAAAGGACTGAAGGAATATTTCGAACAACTTGGAAAAAACCAGAGTCATACATCATCTAACACCGCCAGCAGTTACAGCAGGTAAAGAAGCTATGAGATATCCTTTATCTGGAATTGCCTTTTGAGGGTTATGTTTTCCCTAAGCAACAGAGAAACACCCATGAACTTTTAACGTTCTGGAGTCCTAGCTTGTAACCCAGTAGTTTAAGTAACTCGGTTTCCATACATGGACAGCCATTCCATTGATGTCTGCACTGACAGATGCAGCCGTCGGGGAGGTGTTTGGGACAGTGTTTGTGCTGGTCTCACTGATGTAAATTTTGGAGGTAGGGATTCCCAGCGACCTGCTGGCAACCTGCAGAGCAAGGATAAACAATTGGTGTGAGGCTCTTCTTATACCACAAGCATTATCATTCATTGCTTACGCTGTTAGGATCCACACTGCTAAATTTCATTTTTCTTGAAGGCTCAGTTGGTTCAGTGACTGAGAGCTAAGCAGACCATTGTTAAAATTGCCCTTCACAGACTGAATGATTGCGAGCACATCCACGTACACTTTTGGCGCAATGACAGACATTCAATGCGCTATTGTAGACTAAATTCTTCTCACAACAATTATAAGAATTAGAGGATAAAGAGCCCTATTAGATTTCCCTTTTGTTTCTCTGCCAAAGCAGCATTGCTCCCTCAGGCCTTTTTAACTACAAAGGTGTTAGCATATGCAGATAAACGTTGGTAATATGACTAATTTTTGTATAAAATATATGTAAACTGTAGTTTTACAGGATGGAATGAAATTGCCAGAGAAGCTAGATTGTAAGCATAACCTGTATTATCTGCATAACAGGAGTTAAGATGATGAAGAATCTAATTCTCATACTCAATTGTGATGATACTCTGGAAATCTAGCACTGCAGCTAAAACGATTAAGAGGAATTAGTCATGATTTGTTACCCTACGTGTGCACACAGAGGAAGCGTGAAGCTGTTTGAGGCAATACTATAGAGTGAGCATAATTTTCCTGAAAGATCTCATTTGGTTAAGTCTAAACTCATTATTACCTGAATCATTTTGGTGTGAAGTCCTTGACCCATCTCAGTCCCGCCATGTGTAAGTAACACAGAGCCATCTGTATACACATGGACAAGAGCTCCAGCCTATGAAAGTGAACATTAATCCAGGAGTAACCACAAATGAACTAGTGAAGTACTTTGCAGCTTTGTGTTACAAACTAAAGAGAGGATACATTTAGAGCCAGACCAATGTCTAGAGGGAACGGGCAGGGAAATTAGCATAACATGGTATCACGGAAACATAGGTGCGCTGTGGTGTCTTTTGGACAGTATAAACTGGTGACTGCTGTGTTGCTCTTCTTGGTTTGAAAAATGTGTGTTCTTTCTCAACTAATTTACTGCTTCTCTGAAAAGCTCCAGTTTGGTACAAATGGAGGAGGGCCAGGGCAAGGAAGCATAAATCTAGCTTCTCTACTAAAAAGATGATGACACTTACGCACCTGGTTCAGAAACGGGACAGTGAAACTAATGCCAAATTTGGTAGGAATAATGCACATTCCCCTCTTTTTCCAGCGATTCTGCCTGTAATGGAAGAACATAATTTGTATACTCACGAGGCTTTCATCACAACTATGCTTCCCTCTGACTACTTGGGTATCAAAGCAGAAATAAAATACCTGAGTGCAATACAGATTGAGTCAATCAGCAATTTTTACAAAAGATTGTCTTCTTTTATGGGTCCCAGCAAGAAGAAATCTGACATGAAGCAGCTCTCCCAGGCATTATAGAAGCAATTGTCTAGGCTATTAACTATTCAGATGTATATACAAGCCAATGAATAAAAGACTACAAGGCAGTGGAAAGCCTAAACAAATTGCCTTGATAGCCATTTGGAAAGCCCAGCCGGACTTTACAAACTGCCTGTTCTTTGCTGCATTTCCCTTACAAAATCATGTCATGCTAGGTCTGATTCCTGCCTTATTCAAGCTGCCAGCTTACTGATAAAGGTCTCTTCCCACAGGGAGGATGATGGAATTCCAAAAAGAAAAATTTTTAGAAGGCATTCTGCAAATATAAGGTCTGACTTCACACCACTTAAGTTGCTAAGAAAACTTCAGAATTCAGTAGGCAATGGGTAACCCAGTAACAAGACATCTCCAGAACACCTACTTGTTGAATTCTTCAATTAGTTTCTTCCTGGCATGATAGCTTGAGCTTGACAGACATTCATCCCAGCACCTTTGTAGAGTAAATCCCTCCAGCTTTTGGTTAAAATGTGTCAGGTCTCCTTCATGATAAAGATTGAGCTTCCGTACCTTCCCAAAGAGACACAAAATACATGCCAAGTTTAATGCTTCAGATAGGTCTTTTTAATGGATGACATCAAAAGCATGTTGGTTCCTACTTTTACTCCTCTGCTTACTCTACAGAATAGGATTAGCAGACATATCTGTTTACAGGAAAATGGGGACTAAGACAGAAAGGCTGGGAATTCTCAAGAGAGACTGGGACTTAAGCACATTAAGGTTAAGATACCTAGTGCATTTGGACTCTTTTTTTTTTTTTTTTAATATCTGTCCTTAAAGCAGGTGTTGCACAATCAAGGCTACTGAGGGACTTTAATAAAGCAGAAGATAAACTATGCTATAATGTAGCTGTAATAGAGAAAGCTAGAGATCCTGCTAAGGGCTTAGCAAAAATGAAGCAAAAGTTCTTATGCTTAATAATTTCTTTCTGGTTGTTTTCAGTTCTCAGAGTGTGTTCAAAGGCAGCACTGCCCTGAAATGTATTAGTGGATCTGTACCTCCTCAGGTGGCAGGCCACACTTTCGAGCAATGTCGCTCATCCAGCACTCAGCAACCATCATTCCTTGGGGCCCTCCAAAGCCACGGAAGGCTGTGTTGGAAGGCAAGTTGGTCTTGCAAATAATGCCCACACTGCTGACATTAGGGATGTTGTAGGAGTTATCCAAATGTAACAGGGCTCTGTCAATAACCTGGTGAAGAGAAGGAATGGAGGTTGACACATTTAACAGGAATTGCATGTCAGACTTCTCACTGGCTGCCAAAGCCAAGCTGGAAAACTCCAGAGCTAATTTACAGTAAACAGCACTTTCTCTCACAGCCTGCAGTTCTGCAGTCAACACAGCTGGGTGAGCACTGAGGTACACCCAGTACTCCCTCCCATTTGCAATGGAGTGTCAAGTGGTATCCTCCCTGAAGGACAGGACAATAAACTCACTTCTCTGTTGACACTTATGACCCTGGGACAGATTGAGCTTCAAAGTCCCTGGGCTCATGCTGAGCCAAACTGCTACTCAATGTCATTACCCATCTGGAAGAACCAGAATCCTCTTTTAATTATGATGAGTAATCTGTTACTAGAAAAGAAGTTTTGCTGATACCAAGTGACTCAGCAGATAGGCAGTAAGGGCCACTATAGGAAATAAAAGATTTTTCAATACCTATCTCTAAACTGCAAGATTTGAGATCTCTGTCCACTAATTGTTCAAACTGGGAAAGGGCCAGAGCTTCTTTCTGGCTTGTGTTCCCAGATTTCCCCTCCAGCAGCAACACAGAGAGGAGATTATGCACATCCCAACACTGTTTCAACATGGAGTGCTTTCCAGTCCCCTGATTCAGACACAGTCAAAAAGACAATTTACATAGACAACTCTCAATCAGGCCCTTAAGTTTATGCAAAGACACCTGCCTGCCATTCTGCTCTGCATATCACCAATCACACTGCTAGCATCAAATGTGGCTCTGGTAGAGAGCTCTTGCAGTTCTTTTCTACTGAAATGGATTCATTTTTGCAGAAAATTATCAAAGACTTAGTGGACTAGAGAAAGAGAGCTAGAATAAACATGGCTGACACTAGGATATTGGGCTGGTGACTCACATGACTGAAAAGGAGAGCTTTTTACTTATTGGCACAAAATATCTTGCAGACAGAGTCAGAACTCGGGCCTATTCTTGTCTTTAGCACTTGTGAAGGCAGTGTTAGCTTTAGCCAGTCCTTAACAAGCTTGTCGAGTTAGGCTCTCTGCCCTGACCAGCCTGTTGACTTGGATGTTTTTTATTCCAAGGAACTAGCTTTCCCCAAAGCTGAGGAACTATCAGTCATCTTGCATTGTGCAACAATTTCCCATCACAACCCTCTGTAATGCAAAGCAAAATTTCTTGACCCTTTTGCTTAATCCAGGTTATTACAGCATCAATAAGAATTGTGTGGCACATGCCAAGGCAGGTCAGTTGGCTCAGAGAGCAGTTGTAAAAGCTCCAAGAACCCATCAAGGTCTGTTTTCAGTCATGTCAGAGAACAGGATCTGCAAGCAATGCTGTAGACAACTCCCCTCTGAAGTCAGAGCAAAAGGTTGCATGAGGAAATGTCTTCTGTCTAGTTAGCCATCAGAAAAATTTACTTACACCATGAGAGAGGTCTACAGAGTTGCCCCCATTGCAGTAGTATGACACCTCCAGACTCTTCACCTTCCCATTCTTCATGAAACCAACCTGTCAAACCAAATCAAAACCGACATTTTGATTCTCTACAAAATGCTCTGTTTCATGCTTCCTTCCAAAAACTAAATGGCCTTCATACAGGCAAAAGGCTGACTGTCCTCTACTGCAGCATAGGGCAAGCACAGGCAGCAACTGACGAAGCTTCTCAGTAAAGGGTCCATATATGCATCTTAATCTTGCTCCAGAGAACTCTTCCAAAATAAGTGCTGGCCACTTGTCATAGCCACATTTTCCTTAACAGGTTTTTCCTTTAAAAAGCAGAAGCAGTTGGATGGGGATTGAAGAGGAAAGGAACTTAACAAATTACAAACAGTAGAACAACGCTGCAAACAAATAGGGGAGCATCTAAGAGCAACGTGATTGTCAACAGGGGCAAAGTCTTAGTTGCAAGGAAGAGGCAAGTATTTAATGCCAAGGTCACAAGAAGGAAACCATTCAGGCCAAAAGAACTTCTGGAGGACTGTAACAGGAAAAATGTTATATATAACCCAGATGATCTGATCAGCAGTGAAACAACCACATAAGCAATTTTTTCACAGTATCTTACTACTCTCTGATGTTTCAGGTGACAACAGTGAGACAACATGCATTCATTTCATATGTATGCATACCTTGTACCTCCCCAGAAAGGGATGTCTCCCACCACTTATCAGCATGTCTTCATCACGATCCAGCATGCACCTTACTGGGCGGCCAGTTCTGTTAAAGGATACATTTATCAGGCAAGGCATAAAACACACAGCACAGTTCCTACAGAACAAGACTCTTCTTTTTGGTGAGCATTGTATTCCCAGAGTGGCAATGGGGAGTTAGGAGTAAACTGCTTGGTTTACAGATCTTCCTCTTAAGAAAAGTGGCAAGACTGAGTAAAATTAAAAAAATAAATAAATTATAATAAAAAAGAAAAATCTTATAAGTGGTTTGTGAAAACTCTTGCAGAGACTCATATTAAAAGGAAGGATAGTGTCTTACAGAGATAGTTACTAATGACTTAATAACTGAGCAATCACAGGTCTCCAGACTATTCCTCAAGGCACCCTAAAGCTTTGCAAGAGAGAATGCCACATGAATTATATAACAATGCTAAGTAAGGTACTAAATAGACTTCAATTCGACCTTGTTTTTTATTTGCTTATTTATTATCCAAGGAGGAAAACAAGGAACAGAGGAGGAGTTGCTCTTCATTTTCTAAAAATTCTGCCTTCCCAGTGCCTCTCTGCACATTGTAAAAACGCCTAGGGAATGCCATAGATGTTATTTCATAACTTCTGGGATATTAAACAGTGGTTCAGCTGGCACAGATAAAGGAAAGAAAAAAATGCACACATATTACTGATTAATTAGAGAAAGTAGGTGGTTTGCTCAGAACAGGAAAAATAAAGCTGATTTAAATACAGGGGCTTCATTTTGGTGGTTCTCTTCCAAAGGTGTTTTATCAAATTGCTGCTGTGTTGCAACATCCATCTAGCATTGCCAGCAGGGCACAGCCTCACCTACAAGGGCAGTACTACACGCAATGCACAAACATCATCTCACAGGCCATGTTCACTTACAACTGCAGAAAGTTGCAGTTAAAGATAAGCCCATAATAAACCATCCAGAAACCCTAAGCGCATTTCCAATCTAAGCTTCACAAATGGTTACAGTTTAGGTTCATTCCCTGAGCTTTTAGAGGTTTCAAGAGGGTATGTTTCTGTTCAGTGGCCTGCCACCCTTCCTAGGGAAAAAACCAGAGATGGAGTTTGAAGAAAAGCAGAGAACCAGTGGTGCAAGGCTGGTGTAGTAGAGTTTTGAGCAAGGAAGAATGTCTCATACCTCTATTACACAAAACAACAAGCATGGCTAGTGCAGGATTTTGAAAGGGTTCAGGTGAAGTGAAGGGAAGAGGCAGATAATCTGAGATACAAGAGTTTTCAGAGAGCACTGAAGGACCAGAAAAGTAAGGGATTTCCCCCCCTTTCCTATTAAAAGCTGACATTCCCACATAAACTTAGCCCCTTTGAGCAAGCTCAATTCCTCCTACCAGCTAAGAGCCCATTAGACACCTCCTTTGGGAAATCTCAGGCTTGCTATAAGCCATACAGTAACATGACATAAAAAGTCTTGAAAGTGCTCCAGTGCAAATGATACTGCAGAAAGAGGCAGGCTGCGACAGTCTGAAGGAAAAAGTCCTGTTCCCCACGACCAAACTTACTTGAAGGCTGCGACAGCCACTACAGTTGTCAAAATAGTATTCCTAGTCTCTTTTCCTCCAAATCCTCCTCCCATTCTTTTCACTCGAACTACAATCCGATTTGAAGGCACTCCTAATGCATTAGCAGCAAACTCCTACAGAAAAACAGAACAGCAGAACATGTACCGAGCTGAGCTGGTGTTAAGAACTACATACCAACACACTGCCTTCCTGTGACCATTGCAACAGTACAAATACTCTTTTACACTGCAGGTCCTGCTGTTGGATTTGAGGCACTTTCAACCATTAAGCCCAGTATTTCATTTCTGAGGTGGGAAGGTATGCAGTGCTTCAACCAACAGAACCAGATTTAGGAAGAGACTGACATGACATGAGGTTACCAAGATACAGGTCTCATATAGTACAGGGTTTAATGATCAAGCCATTCTGTCAATTCTCCTCACTTTATTTTGAAGCCTTTGGACAGTATTGGTGAGTCAGTAAACAAGCCAAAGACACCCCATATTGCCAATAGCCTCCCTCACAAGATGGCAGAGTTGATGTACATAGTCAGGGTTTACCCCACCTCTCTTTCCTACATGTCATTCAACAGCCATGCCTCCTGACCAGCCAGCACCCTCTCCAGAAAGGGTTAAAGTATGTAATCCCTGGTGACAAAGATCTACTGCCAATAGCAATGTCTCTGTCACCTGGAAGTGGACTCAGAACATCAGTAAGATGGATATGGGCTTGAGATCCCAAACCCAATTCTAAGCCTATGTGATTTTCATAATTCAAGACAAGATAGGACTAGCTGTAAAACAAGCATTTATCTAGTCTGAAACTGTGAAACAAATGCCTTTTAGGTAGCAGGTCAATGAGACAATACCTGTGTCTTCATTAGGTTTTGCGTTGATACAAAGAGTTCCATTTCACCATCCTCCCCCTTTGGCACAGCAACAGTACAGTGAGTTTCCAGATAGAAATGCTCCTGTCCACCAAGGTATATCTCTCCTAGAAAATTGAAAGAAATACCCCAAAGACAGGGCATCCCTAGTATTAGAAGGTGTGTCCCATCATATGCTGCATGCAAGCTACTGTCCTTTTGACGTATTAAATGACAATCTTCTGCACTGCTCAGCACTGGATATCCCTAGATCTAGAATTGACATTTTTGGTTCAATGCTTAAACAAAACAACAACAAAAACAATCAAACAAAACCAACAAACAACGACAAAAAACCACACCACACAAACACCCATCCAACCAATCAACCAAACAGACATGCCACACACACACTTTCTAGAACTCTTCATTCAAAACCACTTAACATTTCAAAAATAAGCCTGCACACCATGCCATTGACCCAGCATCCCTTCAGATGCAGTGTTTGATGCCTTTCAGACTACCCTGATAACACGATTGAGATGAAGGATAAAATAAATCAAGCCCAGTCTAGCTGAGCAGATAAAATACAAGGTTACAGACTCTGAAATAGGAGAACAAAAATAGAAATCCAAACTGCCTTAAGATGATCTAACTGGGAACTAACTCTGTCACTTCATGTGGCTCTTTCCCAGGACATCTTACCTGGCAGTGCTGAGGGTACAATTTCTAGTCATGCTACACACATTAAATGTTAGAATCAACCTCCTGTCTCAGTAATGGCCCTGTTCTATTCAGCTGGCATGAAAATTAATATTCAGAGCAGTTCTCAAAATCCTGTTCCTCTCTTCCTTTTATTCAATGCAGTAACAGCAAAGCAGCTGCCTGCATTAGATCCATCAGTGAGAAATGTACATTTGCATGAGATGATGCCTAACTCTGCTATGCAGCAGGGGCCCTTCTCTTGTCCTCTTGAAGGGGTGGGCCTGGCATTCACACAGCATTGAAGCCTTCCAAATAACCTATTCTTCTAGCTCAGAACAATTTCTGCCTTGCCTGGCACTGTGTTTTCATTTTGTATAATATAGTAAACTATAACAGTTAACAACAGCTTATGACACCTTTGAAGCACCAGCACCAATCGCTGACTGCAGAGGAAGTCTCAGCAATGCACTCCAAAGTGCAACAAGTAACAGACCTGGAAATGGGTATTTCAGTTAACTAACTCCCTCCTTTCCTCACAGGGAGGTAAGGTGGGCATGCTTCTCTGTGATATTCAAGCATAATCCCTTCACACCAGGCTTTCTGTCTGTAACTGTCCCTCTCAGACCTCTAAGAGGGATATAACACCCTCTTATCAATACATACATAGGTCTCCAAAAGTCTGATATTTGAGACACTTCTTCTCAGGAGCTATTGATCGGTGATACACACACCAAGCAACGACACGGGTCTGACAGAGTATTCCAGTTCACAGCTCTGACACTTTCTCCTCCTAACTCATAAGAGGTTTTAAACAGTTGTTGATGATTGCTGTGTTTACCTATATCTCGACTAAATGAAATCAAAAAGCAGACAAAAAAACCCCAACCCTCAAAGAGCAAGGCTCAGTGTCAAGAAAGTGTTACAGGACAATGCCATATTCTTCATGATACCTATAGTGACTAGTGCTGGTGGATCAGGTTTTCACATACATTTGTGTCCCATTTTCATAAGATACCATTGTACACCAGGTTAAATGTCTATAAGAGTCAGACTGGACTATGCCTGGACATGGAAAAGCTCCTATATGGATAAGCTTTAGGGAGGGGAAAAAAATTAAAAAAAAAATAAAAAAATAAAAATAAAAAAAAAAAAAAATCACTTTGTAGAATATTTGCTTAAGGAAAATGTGTCCTTACACTGGAAGGAACTGTTTACAGGTACACAGCTGGGAGCATCCAAGTCTCTTTGGAACTGAAATTAAATTTTTCACAAGACATTTGTATGTAATCAGCTGGTTGAAACTTTATGTGAAATTAGTTTAGTCTTGCAAGCCTTACTTTCATGAGTTGAGCATCATATGCATAAAAAGAAGGCTGATAGTTTGACTTCTTTTGTCACAAATTATCCTATTTTAAAAGATGTATTAATGTTTATTCTCACCTTCCAAAATATGATCAGATTCTTCAAATCCTTTCTTGACATCTCCCTTCTTAATCCTCTTTATAGGCTTAACAAATGATTGTTTCTCAATAGCTTCCTAGGAAACATAATAACATAATGAAATTTTTGTGGAAGTGCAGTGAAAACAAAGCTTCCTCTGTCTGAAGAAGAAATATCCAAGATAAAAAAGCACAAGAACTTATCAGACACTAAATATGGTAATAGCCAAGTGACTTGGCATAAAGCAGTATAAAATAAACTTTGGCAACACAGCAATTTCACAATAAACACCATAACAGGACAATCTTTGATTGTTACTTGTGACCCATTTTACATTACAGACACAGAACCTCAAGGTCTGTAGCCACCAGAGCTGACTTACAACTTGGGCTAACTATAGTCTGTGGCCCAGAAAGGAGGAAAGAAGAAAAAAAAAAGAAATTGAACAAAGGAAAAAGACTGGGGAAGAAAACTAAGAAAAGTTCTCAGACAGGATAAGAACTTCTGCAGAAGTAGTTTATTTCTGAGCTAATGTAGAATAATCTTTCTTGGGGAAGTTTTACAAATGTATTTCACTTTTGCCAAAACTGAAGCTTTCCATAATGAAATGAAACCACAGAATGTTCAAACAAAGCAAACAAACTAAAAAAAAAAACCAAAAACCAAAAAAACCAAACAAAAACACAAGCGAAACAAAAAAAACTGGGGGGGGCTCCACTGTTTTTCCCTGCTTTACAACTAGAAGCCTCAGAAAAGGAAAAGTTCTCACATGTTGTTTGTGAACCCATAAATCATACAAACCAAAAACTCTGCCCGCAGATGACAGTACCAATGTCTGTCTTAGACAATGCACAGACTCTTTGTATTTGCACAAACACAACTCACATTACAAAACACAAATTTGTGCTGAGCACAGTATATCTACCAGAGTTGGGTTTATTTGTTTTAGCCTTAAGTAACACAGAACACGTTAATGCACTTGCAATCAAAGGTGTGTCTGTTGTGTATCTAAATATACAAATTATTCCTCCTGTCTATATGCTGCTGCAAACTCAAAAGTCTAACAAAACATGTGGCTAAACATCCACATGTGTGAAAACACAAACTAACTAGACATCAGGGGGGCCCAACCTAACTTCAGAAGCAGATCGGATCCATCTTACCTGAATTGTGACAATAGGTTTAAGCTCTTCATACTTAATCTTCACAGCTCTAGCTGCTCTTCTGGAATGTTCTTGTGTGTCTGCAAGAACTGCACCAATGATATGACCAACACAAGTGACCTACAGGCAAGATTAGGACCCATCGTTATTTAGTGTGCATATATGCATGAGAAGCTCATGCTAATTCTCTTAATCTGTTCCTTTAGTGCAGTTTTTCATCTGTTTTCAGATCAGTCTATTTAAAACCAAGGGAAACCATTTTCCCCAGACAAGGGAAAATTATCTCAAACAACTCTGAACAGCAACCTAGTGAGTGAGCCAGTCCCAGTGGCCTGCAGTTTAGAGGAGAATAGTGCAGATAACACAGACGAGAGGGGCACGGGGCAAAGGGACTCAGGCCTTGCTGAATTTGGCACTGAGGTTTCTATTGACTCCAGTGCAGTTAGGATTTATCTCTGTATAAGGTCGAGGTCTTCACTGGAGAACGAGAAATCTTATCTCTTAAGCAGTGTGATTGAAAAAGGCTATTTTTAACCACATACCACATCTTCAGCAAAGACCGTCTCATCATTAGCGATGCCAGTGATGTTACTGCCAGGTACATCCTTGGCGGAGACAAAGCACACAAACCCAGGCACACTCTGGGCTTCAGATGCATCTACAGAACTAAAGAAAGGAGGAGAGGCAGCGTTGTTATTTCTCATTTTTCTTTTTATCAACACAAGATCCCAATACATTTTCAGGCCTGATTCTCTGAAGTCTGGCTATGCAAAAGAGAAGTCTGTCACATGAATATCATGTGCAACCAAGCTAGAAAAGGCAACAAATTAGACTAAGATCATTTGGGATCCATACAATAATCTGAATCCTGACTGTGAGTCTGATCACTAGTCTGCTTTTTTGGACTATAATGGTTAAACATCTCTTCCCTAAGACATATCTGAATTTGATCCAATCACCACGTGTACTGAAGATCCATTGACACCCTTTACCAAAGC
Organism: Actenoides lindsayi; assembly: GCA_025331215.1. Lineage (NCBI taxonomy): Eukaryota > Metazoa > Chordata > Aves > Coraciiformes > Alcedinidae > Actenoides > Actenoides lindsayi. Next base: position 25,107 of record WTSP01011555.1, read on the forward strand.
CAGTTTGGTGTTAGCAATGGTATGGTTCCACTGTCATCTTAGGTGCCATGGTTCTGTGAAGGCAAGATTCCTCCCTATCTATTGATAAACACAAAATCAGGCAGGTCTGATTTTGCAGGCACAGATCTACAGTGGGTTCACCTCTAGACAAAAATGTAGCTGTGTCAGGGAGAAGCTGTTGAGTATCAATCACAAGGAAGCTGCAGGGTATTTTAAAGGATGAAAAAAAAAATTTAAAAAATGACATTCTATAAAGACAAAAAGCTTCATGAAAAGTTTTCTTTGGTATTCAGCAAAAGAAGTATCTAACCAAAACACTAGTCTGCTTGAATCGTATAATCATATACAGATTTAAAACTAAACGACAGGCAGAAAAGAAAGTAACTAGAAAAGTGCAATGTAATTTATTTTCATATGGACAACTTAATTTAAAAATGTATTACAAAACACTTTCAAGCTCCTTTTGCAATGTTTTGTACATTGTCTATGTAATTGGCTTGCTTTACAAGGGGGCTGTTGCGAACAGAAAAGCTGTGGCTTTGTTTCTGCTGAATGATTTATTGTCTTCTGTAAATTGCTGCCATTTTTCCAGCATGCTTGTTCAGATTCCTGAAGCTCTGATACAAACTGTGCCTGAAAGTAGTTGTTTATGCATCCCAGTGAGTTACAGACTTTTAAAAAAAAGACATTAAATGTATGAATGAACTTTCCCGCATGAACTCTTAGACAGAAAGAACTGAAGACAATGTGTTTTTTCTTTGGAAAGTTCACTTGCCCGTGTTTCTGCAGTAATGCCTCAGAAACAATCCCCTGACAGTTCCCCTTAGTTAGAAATACAGAGGCAGACAATTTCTAATTTACACTTGGTAGTCAAAATCAGATTCAGGTGGAGTAGAAATTTTCAGAGCCAGTGTTTTGATTGAAAAATCATAGGCCGAGATACTTCTGTCACTCAATGAAACATTCTACTACATCCTCTACAGAACAATACAGGCTCACAGCTTGAAACGTGAGTGCACAAAGCAAATCCAAATAGAATGCATACAACAGCCTCTAGAAAATGCTGCACATTGTAGTCATAGGCGTAGAGCTGATGCTTTCCCTGTTGCCCCATCTGCACTGGTAGTAATAACAAAGCTTCTGCGGTTGCAGCACTCATCAATGACCACATTGCAACACCTAAGATTTAACTATGACGACAGACCAATTTCTTTCATAACCTGGGAGTTAACTACTACATTTGTGCATTCGTGACCACCACGCTGCCCGCCCCGTGCTACTCTACTGCAGGAAACCTCTGGAGAGGAAGTATTGCCAAAGGAACGAACAGCACATCACAAGGCTATTGAGGATGACGTGAGACAATGCAACACAGGGTGTCCCAGATCAAAGCAAAGATGAGAACCTGCAGAACCACCACAATACAAGCATAATCGGGAATTGTGGAGGGCCATTAGTCCCACAATATAGTAGCATTCAAATTCATAGGAGAATGTAGACGGCATTACCTACCGGATAGGCATTTCAGAGTTGGTTAGCCACCATTGTTATGAATTATGCATCAGCCATGCGTTGCACAGACAAGATGCTTTCAGTGACAGCTGCGTTTCAAAATACTGACCTATCCACCTTGCTATAGCCAAGCACAAAGAGATCTACATCTAATAGCTGAAGCTACCTCACCAGGACTGTTATGCAGATGGCTTGATCACAGCCCATGCAAGCAAACACTGCATGTTACAACCTAAATTTGTAGACAGACACAATGAGTATATTCAAGCTGCATGCTCTGGCTAGTGACTAAAGTGACAGCTCCTCAGACATTGTGGTACTGTCTTACCCTACTCCTTTTTAATCCTGCATGCATGTATAAGAGATGGGACATGCAAGAAGGTTGCTTAAGGCTGAGGGTTTTGTGCTTCCGCAAAGCTCCATGTATGTGTGTTAATTCCCTCATATTCCCACTAACGCAGACTTGCAAGGCAGCTGTAACACATACAGCTCACCTCCATGTAACAATGTGTAATGAATTGGAATTCCCACTAATGCAAAAAACCTTTCCCTCACCCACAGTCTGATAGGTCAATGTTTTCTAAGCCACCAGGCACTGGATGCTTCCAACATCTGAAACTCAAAAGCAACACTTACAGGATCTTAGCATGGGCTTTGGTGCTGGTCACCAGTGTTAGATACAGTTCATTCTCATAGTGAGTGATGTCATCGCAGTAAACAGCTTCTCCACATGCTTGTTTGGCTGCTGAAACGTGCATCAAAGGCCGGCCCACCATATCTTCAACTGCCTGCCCTCTGGGCACTTCCTGGAGTAAAACACTTGACTGACTACTACTGCACAGATTGCAGGGGACAGAAGCATTGATGGGAAAGCACAAGGCACCAAGAGACATTCTAGTGAGATGGGGAATGGGATGGGGGCTCAGTCCTGTGGGAAAGGAAAGTAAAGAAGATGGAGTGGTTATGCAGAGGGGGCTGTAAAGAATGAAGTGAAAGGGATTTGGGTTTTGAAACTGCTATAGAAGAGAAGAGATTGATGTGACAGCTTGCATAAAAGGTTCAAGTTCTGAAGCCAGCTTCTACTCTCAAAGATGAAGAGAACAGGTCACTAACAGAGAAATAAAAGAAGATATATCCTGAATCTGAATCCTGAGAGATGCAAAGAAAGGCGTGCTGTAACTGGGGAAAGCAGAAGGGCAATTTCAGTTTGGGTATGGAGCTGGCTGCAGGAGAAAAGTGCTACCCACAGCAATTTTTTATGAAGCTGTACTCATCAGGAACAGTTCTGGGCAATGACAGGAAAGAACATTGTATCCTAAAGCAAGGAAGGGACTGAGACCCAAAGACAAGCCTCAGGGGTGGTATTATAAAAGTTCATGTATTGTTCATAGTTGGGGAGACAAGGAGATAGGAAACACAGTTTGAGATAGAGAAAAGCCTGAGTCTACGGCATGCAGGCACTGCTACTTACTTGGAAGAGCTGGGCATTTGCAATGGGATCTTTGTGAAACAGCTCCGTAGCACTGATGTAGTTCGAGGGGATGGGCTCACACAAACTTTTCTGCCAGAGACATATTAAAGAACAATCACCCTCCCTCTCAGTCCCCTTCTCACACTCCCCAGTAGCCCAGGATATTCCTCCATTCTCCAGTGAGATAATCCATCTTTTACTGGGTAGAAACCAAATACGACTCAGGCTTTGTGAAAGAACAGCCACAGACCCACAAAAGCAGTTGTAATGTAAGAAGAGGGAGAAGTCCAAGAATCCTCCAGTGAACCCATAGATCAGTATCCTTCCACAGCAAGGTGGGGATGCCATGAGGAAGCAAGTAGGAAGATACACTAGTCATTGTTATGCGGGTATGGAGCAGAGTAGCTCTCACAGCTATTGCGACACAGAGTTTGTTATGAGGTACAACTCCGCTGGAATCTGAACCCTCCCCATCCCTTCCCCACCAAGACAGCACATACAGGTTCTCATTCCCCAAATGTGCCCTCCCTGGAAGCACTCACAGTGCCACTGTGGTTCTTGCTTAGTTTCTGAATGACCGTCAGGTAGAACTTGAAGAAGAAGCTGAGTGTGAGCGTGCGTCGGAAATCCACCATCCCACCAGGCGCAGAAGGAGACAGGTCCATCTCACCTGCCAGTAAGCGGCAGGCATCCTGCAGCAGCTTCTCATTCCAGTCTCTGCAAGGGAACAAAGGTGACACAGAGCCCTCTCTCAGCCCTAAACATCACCGGGACAGACTAACTCTTCTGACATAGCAGCCCCATAAGCTCTCAAGCAACAGCCACCTGTTCTATCTCTGTTTATACTGCATGCATCAGCTTTGCTCTTATCTTGGGCTCATGTCATCTTTTCTAAAGATGAATGATAAAACATGAGATCTAAAGATAAGATCTAAAGATACATGATAAAAGCACAGATTTCTCAGTTCAGTTTGAAAGAAAATCAGTGCCCACTTCAACAGATGACTGTATTTAGCAAGGAAATGGCTCTCTGAATGAGAGGTTGACATGGATCTTTGAGGCTGAGTGCTGGAGGAAGAAATGCATCACGCAAAAGAGAGACTGCTGCAGAAGTACAGCTACACTTCTTCCCCTTTCTCCTTCTGTGTACTATCAGAGAGGATTTAACGTATTTGACCTTATTCTGTAAAAATTAGCACTATTCCATTAGGCAACCTTTCTATCACAGAAAAGTTCCTACCTGCCAGTGAGCTTCTGGCAAGTTTCTAGTGCAAGGATGGTTGTAGGAGCCATTCCTCCATAGCTGAGTTTTATCTCCTCCACTCGGTTAGTGCCATCTTGGAACAGGACTCTCATCCCACACGTTACAATCGCAATGTCATCCTCCCGGCGGGAAGCCTGCTTGAAAGCTGAGAAGTATTCACCCTAGAAGACAGGAAAGGAAAGTATTTCTTTATTCTCTGCCTTGGTGTGCTCTGGAGTACAAATAAGAACAAGCTGTTAACCTCTCTCTACATGCATGCGCTATTCCAGGGAACTGTATCTAGTTGATATATCTTGAAAGGCCAAGCAGGACATGTTTGTTCAGGCAGCACTGTATACTTTCATGTAATTAAATTATTAATTCTAATGTATTAGATCAGTGATTAATAGCCAGCTTAGGACTGTGTGAGAAAGGAGCTTTGACAGATCTGCTCATACCTGTTGTATTTTTCCATATCTTGAGTGGAAGAACCAGGACAGATTTTTTTGTACCTGAACAAGTTTACAGCTCCCCAGCAACTTTTTCTTTCTCCCAGGCTGCTAAGCTAGAAGCCTAATCAGTAGAACTCATATCCTAAACCCCTTCCCCTCAGAAGTCTTTGAATTCTGCAAGAACTGAAATTCATAATCACGAATGTCTCACAGTTCTAGAAGAGAGCAGACTAATTAATACAAGACTATTTCAATCTGTTACTGCAAATTCAATTCTCAGTAACTATCCTGAATCCTCTGCTGGTCTCTACAGAGCAAGGAATATCTTTTAAATGCAACAGCAACTACAGCTCACAAAACTCAGCAGGTCTCCTATGAAGAGTGGCAGTAAATAGAAGATTAACATTCTACCAGTATATACCGAGTGATGGTGTCACCCTGGAATCACAATACAGTCAGTTTTTCCCCTTGCCTGTCCAGCAACTTATGACAAATTTCTGTTCAGGCATCCTGCAGATTAAGAGAGGAATCAGATCTGATGTCTCTCTATCTGAAGAGTTTTCTGCCAAGTTTCTTCTCTTAATAGCTTGGCCGAGTGACTCTGCAGAACACAGCAATCTGTTCCATTAATTATTTCTAGTCAGAAGTGGATAGCAATTCTTTCATTATTGTAAAAGACAATTTCTCTATTGTTGGCAAATGAGAACAGTTTCAACAAGAGGTCCCTTCTGTGCATCAAGAACTTGTTACTATAGATATAACTGAAGGGTGTGTTTCATTTCCTGAATTCAAGTAATTAGAGGGCAGCCGGCAGATAATAGCAGAGGAGCATTAATAGCACCCTCCTGGTGAGGACATTCTGCCGCTCTTCTTGTCAAACCAATTAGCTTTCAAAGAGGAGAAGCAGCAGCCTCTTCTTTTACTGCATAATTCAGAGAAGATTTCCAATAACATCACTGCAACAAGAGGGCAATATTTGCCTTTACTCCTCACAAGATACCTTAGTTTTCTTGGTACAGAGTCCTATTGGAGAAAAGGCACTTGCTGTTTTTCCTCATTAGGAGTGCAGGTAAGAAAACCATCACATCAGTTACCCATGTCTGCCCTACCTCTTGGTAAAACAACAGAGCATGTCCTCTCCAAACTATCACATGGAAAGTTTCTAGGAGTTAGTTACTCTCACAGGAAAACCAAGCAACCCTTACTTTTAAGGGCTGCATACTAGGGACTTAGTTTCACCTCTCCCATTCTCGACAAGATGCAACACCAGGTAGGAGCACATTAAGAAATCCACAGGCTCTAAAAGATTCACAGGCAATATTCACAATTACAAAAACATTGTTTCCATGCCAATTTTTTCAGTCTACTATCCTGGAATATAGAGACATATAATGGATGAATACTGGAGGATACTAATTTAAAGGTTGAAGTAAAACTTCATGACCACTTTCTGTCTCTTCAGTGGGGCAAAAATTGTGATACCATGAGCCTACGATATCAATACTGAACAACGAGTAGGTTAAAATTGTTTTCCAAAGATAGAAATATATAGGCCTTTGTGTTGTCAGGCTTTTTTCTATTTGAAAATCAGTAAATATATGATACTGAATGCTACTATAATAAAAATTAAGTAACGTGTAATAGAGAAAGATATATGCAAGGAAAAGGACATGGAAAAACTGATGGTCTCCAAGTGAGTAATAATGCAAGTTGTGCATAACATTTGTGAACATTATCTGGAACACAAGGAATGTTGTTATAGTCCAGAAGAGAAAGAGCGTTGTTAAATAAAAGATATGTCCTGTTCTAGGAATGCTTTTTTATATACAAAAAGCTAAGTGTTATCTTTTCTGGAATTTGTTTCTATTTTAGCTTTAATCCAATGAGCTCTTTCTTTTTCTAAATACTGTCTTTGCTCAGATGCAATCTCTATGCAAGTATAGATTCAAAAATCTTTATTCCCTGAATATCTTAAAATATTTGACACACAAAGTAGCAGGAGAAAAAGACGTTACCTCCTCTCCCTTAGCAGCCTCTGTGTGAGAAAACCTACCCTGAGCTCAGCCTCCCCACAGTAACACAATCATGTAAACCACTGGACTTCTTCAGTCCAATTCTTTCTGTCATTTGGACAGTCTTACCCTTGGTGTGACAAGTCACGTCAATGCAAGAGGTAACATGAGTTTTAAACAAAATAACACACGCACACAACCAACAACAACCACTAAAAAACCCCAAACAAACAAAAACCAAAAAAACACACACACAGGAGAAAAAAAAAACAAACAACAAACCCAAGCAAAAAAACCCAAAACAACCCAGCAAACAAACAAACAAAAAAACCCTAACCCCAGCAAAACCAAAACACCACAACAAACCAACCAACAAACTATCTGTGTGGTGACACAGCCCTGCTTCTACTTGCCAGGAAATCACAGTTCCAGAAGACTTTGCCTGCTACATGCCAGCACCTTCTGACATCCACTGAAGAATTTTAGTCCTCCTGACTTCATGTTTGTGAGCAAAGATCAACCAAGAAATTATGAATTAGAGAGTTCAAAAGTTGTTTTAGTTTTTTGGATCAATGAGCTGCATATAACTTGGGGATAGAGCCATTGCCCTGCTGGTAAACACCGGTTTTGTGAAATTGCCATATGACTGTCACATGGATGGAGGAATATGGTGTTTTCCATTTACTACCTCCAGTGTGTTTCTTATTTTGGCAAAAAGTGATGCTTCCTGCAATTACCACAAAATCAAAGAAAAATCACTCGGAAATAAATGGAAAAACACCATAAATAAAATAGCTGTGTTAGCTTAATAGATACAAAAATTAAGGATAGACAAAGGATTTTTTTTGCTCTATCCCAGAATATAATGGCATTTCAAGTAAATCAGTGCCTTCTATTTATAATGTGTCACTACACTGGGAATCCTTGCATCTTATGGTGTGTACCCTCAAGCCCTAAAAAGGTAAATACCTCCACAGACATAAAATTAACAAACTGATGTTCTCTGCCCTAAAGGGGAAAAAAGAGGGCTTTACCTCTTAGACACTCTGGATCAGTTATGGTTCATCCTGCTACAGAATAGAAGTGTTTATTGTTCTACTCGAATGAAGTTTTGCAGGCCCATTTGAAGTTACAAGTCCACATTCATTGCCAAAATGCCTTAATAATCAGTCTTTGTGGTTTTGCAGAAACTGAACTTCCCTCTTATCCATACACATTTTTCCCTATTTCTTTTCATAGAAACAAAGCAGGAAACTTGTGAACCTTCACTTCATTTCATGAACTGCTAGCGTATTTGCTGTACTATTCTGCAAACAGAACTTAGACCTCTGGGAACATCACTTTGTCGCATGTCATCATTACTGAATGCACTGAAAAAGCTCCAGACAACGAAATGACATTTCTGTTTCTTGCCCTAGAAAACTTCTTGGGCTTACTGTGCTTTACCAGAGCTTGTCAATAAGAGTATGTTGCTAGATTTTCACCAAGCAATTTACTTGCTTCCTGGTCCACCTCGATCTACATAAGCTTTTGGAGGTTACTCTCCAAGGAAAAAAAAGTGCCTAACATTGAAAATAACACTCAAATAACAGCATTTTAGTTCCACGGACATCGAAGTCTTTTCCTACAAACTCACCTTCTTGCTGTAGGGTATTTCAACAGAGAGAAGTATTTCTTCAGGCTTAACTATTGTCTTTCTGTATCCGGTGAAAAATTTCTCATCCATCGTGACAGTCCTTTTGCCCTCTGTAGAGCAAGGAGAGATCAATGGAGGGTGAATGAATATCTCAGATGAAGAATGGCAATATCATATGTGGCAGATCCTTCAGCCTATACAAATTACTCTTGATATAGTATCAGTTTTCATTTTTCCACCCTCTTTCACCAAATCAGGAAGGATTTTCTCAAGTTTACTTCGGTCCTTATGGGATCTATGACAGCTTCCGCCTGCATATGAAGTTATATTGGCACAGGAACTGATCAGAGAGACGTCCTTCCTTCTTTAGATAATTAAAGCTGAGCCTCCAGGTGAACTAGTTTCCAACACCCCAATGTAATACCCTTTTTTCCCTTTCCTATACGCAAACCATTACAAGATCAGACAGTCCACTTTCTTCAAGACCCTATTTTTAAAAAGTCTTCCAAATACAAATTGAGACATTTGACTTTCTTCATAGAAAAAAAAAACCAAACAAAAAACCCAAACAACACCAAAAAAACCACACACAAACAAACAAAAACAATCTACACACACAAAAAAAAAACTAACCAAAAAAACCAAAACAAACCAAAACAAAATTATCTGAAAAATCCATAAGGATCAAAGTATGATAGTGACAGAAACAATTTCATGCCTATGGTTTTTCATTAATAGGCATCTTCAACCAGCTCTTCACAAGGATGTGTCTGTAAGTACATACACAATACCAGAGATATATTTTGGCACAGAGGTTACAAATTCTTTAGGAAGCCAACCTTAGACATTGCCTTAGGACTTTGGCCTCAGAAAGGGCAAAACCTCCGAAGACTCAAACTAAGCCTATTTTATGTAATGTTAACTTCCACTTTCCTATTCTAACCTGATCTAACAATTCCTGGCAGAGGACTGTTGACTATCCCATTCCCCTCAATGTCACAAGGATATGCGAGTAACTTACCATTTGATACCAGAGTCAGCTTGCTTCCACTTGCCATTAACACAGGATTTAAGTCAGAAATTGGGCTTGCTGTCATTATGTTCCCACCAAGAGCCTAGAGTGATAACATGCTTCAGATAAATATTAAAAAAACTGAAGATACAGACATAATATTGTAATCCTGCATTATTCCATACACTAGAGTTTAGCTCTGCTTGAATTTGCTTTGGTAAATTCTTTCCAGCAATTTTAGGCCTTTAATGAAGTGGGAAAACATAAACCCCATGAAATAAATTACTGTCTTACTCAATACCAATGTTTGCCTGAAACAAACAATTTTAAGAACAGTCTTTGGGTAATACATGAAACCACATTTGCCCAACAATGGCAAAATTCAGTCACTGTAGCTGCAATTAAGGGAAGATCCATGAAAGTACAGAGCATCTTCTCAGTAACATTCAGGGACCCAAGCTTTTTGTCTGCAATACAAATGTATGGCACAGTATTTTGTGGAACAAATATTTGTGTATGGTAGGTTGTTTCATCTGCTTGCTTGTTTGTTTTTTTGTTGTTTTGTTTTTTTCCTTTTAGTATACTGAGTCTGAACACATGAAACCCACATCCTCTTTCCCATTAAAACTAGAGGAAAATTTGCCAGATCTGAAGTATTAGCACTATGACTACCATAATTGTGCTGGCAAAATCTACATACCTGCTTCTTTGGAGTTTGTCCAGCACTCTAAATACAAGTTTATTAAATTAGCAATGGAAGACCTGGACAACTACCATGTTTCCCTTGCTTGCTAAATCTGTGATATCAGTGTAGCACCGACTCCAGCTGAGGCCCATGTTGCTATCAGTTCCTGAGGCTGGTTTATGTGTACTAGCTTCTTTGCCTAGGTTTGCAAAAGTTCTCTTGTGAGAAGCACAAGGCAGACCAACATTGGATAAAGCCAGCTCCTCAGACTGAGCTGGAGCTTCCAATTCCAGTCCCTAATGCTTCTGAGTCACTTACAGCAACATTCCTGATCTGTGGCCCTGCAAACCAGCGCAGCTGTTCAAGGACAGCCTGGAAGATCTCTGTTTTGTGAGGAGGAAGCTCTGACACTGCTTTTCTCAGCACCTCCTCTACTGAGCTCAGGGTACAGGCAGCGCCAAAGGTGACCCCTGTAACCAAACAAATGAAAAGAATTGTTGTTCTCCCAAATGTTAACGTACAGAAGGATGGTTATAACTGTGCCTACAAAGCTTAGATGTCACTGAGTTTATTTAAAACAGCAGGGTTTAGAGAAGACATGCAGTCACACTAGATTGCTTTGTACACACTGCATGTAAATATCACATTCTCAGAACAAAATTAACCTTTAAATCACAGCTCATGATGGTACTGTCTCTTACATGACAACAACCCAACACCCTTTTGCCTCAGTGCATTATGAAGAATATTGCCCTCCTGTAGGCATCAGAATTTGAGAATTGAACTCCTACTCCTCTCCAGTTTCTACACCTTAAACACGCTACCAGGCATTGTGCCACATGCACTTCATTGTTCTAATTACTTTTAACTATTTGTAAGGTTGGCCTGTTTCCAACACAAAGATAAATGCAATACTTCACTTAGTCACTTAAACTGTCAAATGCAGCATATCTTTCCCTAGTTGCTAAAATCTTTCTAAATAAAAAAAAAAAAAAAAAAGATTGCCCATTGAAACCCATTATTAACCCAGTTACTATATGTGAAACACCATGCACACAGCCAATAAAATGTCTAATATACCTCCTAGTGAAAGCCCTATGATTCTCAAATTATTTTTACATATCAGTAAATTCCCTGTATGGGCGAGGCATTTGTGCTTACTGAAAGCAGTTTTTAATCTGGAGATTTTCCTTCATATCCTCTTTATTATTTTGTGGAGTCCCCCCTCACTTCACAGGCATTCTGGCTCTTTTTTGCTCACCTGTATCAGTGTGCTGAACAGCATTCATTTCAGAGATCCATGCTGGTGCTATTATCACTGGATACAACATGTTCTTTAACCTCATCTCAATACCTTAGGGAAAAGAAAGACTCCTTCAGTTACAAAGAGGTGACAGAGAACCTAAGTTAAATGTTTCCCAATGAAATGGCATCAGACCTATTAAAGAGTCCATCCATTGACTATCTGTTACACAGATTATATAAGGTGACAGAGATACCAGAATAACAGCTGTTTTCTACTAATACCAGAACTCTCATAAGGAAGTTTTAGAGACTCTCTTCTAGGCTTACAATAACCTTAAATACACTGTTTAGTACTTGTGTAACCTGGCTATTGTTGTATATAATCCTTCATGAAAGAAAAATGAATCCAATGAATCATATAAAACTTAGGGATTGTCTCCTGAACAAATTGCTCAGGATAACAGAATTACTAAATATGACTGAACTCTCCTCCTTGGCACTTATGTTTGCAGAAGTCTATATTTTTTGGGGGGAAAAAAAAGGTACGATTTCAAGTCTTGACCATTTACTCACTGAAAAATCTTTCAAAGCAGAGGTTTTACAACTGAATTAATTTGATTATCTTACCAACTTCTGTGTTCCCCACAACAAGCTTGGCATTGGGGTACTGAGATTTGAGAGCCACCAATTCCTTGAGAGTTGTAGGCTGGATCCACATCACACGCTCGCCTTTGAAACACAGCTGTTTCTGCTGTTTGTTACTCTGAGTCTGTAAAAGTGAATGCAGATAGAGCTCAGACCCTACATCAAGCCAAGAATCCCTGCTCACAAGCTGCCCATGCCTATGCCAGGCCAGGCTCCATTTCAGTCAAGTTACTGACAGGTTGCTGTCATATCTGCAGTGTTGTTGGCAGTTAGCCATTCCCTGAGACTCTTTTTCATGCTGACAAAAGTTTTTCCTTCCTGATATTGCCAGGTGCATTCTACTGCCACATGCCCATAGCAAGATCTCTGACAGCAAGCTCTATCTGACCAAAATTCTAGCAGATGCCTATGGCTTCATCCATCTTAGAAGTAAGGGGTTTTCCATTATCATCTTCCTGCAAAATATCAGCTGTTAGCACTACTGAATTTGAGTTACCAACTATAAAATTCTCGTTCCCTTTCTAGTTCCTTCATCGAGTGACTGAAGAAAACAGACTCACATGGCTGTTCCCAACAACATCAGATCAATCCTTAGGCAGGAAAATGTCTTAGAGAAGAAACAGAGGGGACCTATCTCAAACTAAATATATATTGTGTTATGGTCTATGAGAACCTACTCGAGCTGTAGCTTATGACATAATTAGGCTGGCTGGAGCAGCAGAACTAACAACTGAATTTCAGTTGTTTGTTAAATGTGAAGGAAGGTGTAAACAAGCCATGTGCTGGACTAGATTCCTGTCTGGAACACATTTGCTTAGGGGAAAATTACCCCAAAAAGGACAAGAATTAAACAGAGAGAAAAGAATAGCAACTAACTTCTGAGTTGGCAGTGACTGGAAAGAAAGGCAACTCAAGAGCAGGCATGTATGGTGAGAAACAGAGGGGAAAGCCAGCCAGCTGGGGCAGGCATTTAGCCTGCATATCTTTTAATCCAGCATGGCTTAAAAGCCTTCCTTTTTATAAAACAGGGAAGCATTCATGCCCATGCATCTTCTTTTATTAACAACCATCTTCTGCACTGCCATTTCCTCAGGGCAGAGACACTGCAGACAACTCAAATCCTGTGCAGAACAACAAAACCAATGAACCACATACTATTACTTTTTGAATTAACTTACCATTAACTCTGGTGGGAAGATTGGCTCCTGAGTAGGGTCCAGTGGCTGGAACTCAGAAGAATTGAACAGACTGGAGGACATCATTGTCTGTAACAGAGAAAATGCAAATGGCTGGGTAGCAGAGGAGAGAGAGACCCTTTCACATACAACCATAACTCATTCCTCTTTCCAGTCAAATTTCTATTACTATCTTACAGAGCAAAGAATGGCAAACACAGCAAAAAGATGCCACAGTGTTTGTCCAGTGTTTCACATTCTTCAGTCATTTTTCTGATCACAGTGCATATCTGGTCACCTTGAACACACTAATAGGTCTTTGCCAATCGAAAGTGACATCACTTTCACATTACCATGTTAATTTACATCAAAGGTACCTTTTCGGAGCTAAGACCAGCTTAAAATATAAATTAGTCTAAACTGCTTTGCATAAATACAGCTAAATTAAAAGCATTGGGCTTTGGCATAGAACAAGATAGAGCTAAGACTCCAAATCATCAGAAGTATAGGAAAAAAAAATTTAGTTGAAAGGCACCTTACCACACTGTCTTCTTTTCCATTCATGCAGCAGCCTGGACCATTGGCTTTTCCTTCACAGCAGCCCCCATTCTGAAGAGGAAACAAGTACGCTTCAGCTATTCTACTCAGAACATTCTAACTTTTGCAGGATAAATTCCTCCCTTTTTATCAATCCCTGGATCACAGAAATTTGCAGTCATGTTTTTCATTAATAAACTACTTTGACAAAAGAACTCCAAGCAGTCCTAATTGCTGGAGTATTCCATGCAACACTGGATGCATCTTATCAAAGAATCCACATGAATTCACTGGAATTTTCTAGCAAAGAATTGAACTATGTTCTCTCTTTCCTAACTCCACATTATAGTCATACTATCTTACACCCAGCTCCTTGTTTTCATCCCTCCGTTATTTGTACCTCAACTAGTACATAAATGTGATTAACTTTTTTCCTCCAGATACTCAAAAAGGTTCAAATCATATAATTTATTGGAATGAGGATTAAACTACTTCTTTCATCACTGGACTGCAAAGTTTGGGAAAGATCATACGAGGGAATTAACTGGTTTTTACATCTGTTTTCACAGAAAGATGGTTTTCTTCAGCATACCAAAAGCTGGTAACACATTACTTATAGTTGTCACCATGCTATTTCACAAAAGTGTTGCACCTCACAGATTCAGATACATTGCGTATCTGTCTCACTATTGCAAAACCTGTGTCATGATGACCAGTCATGTCAACCAGGACAAATGCAGTCGCAGTGTTTTCCAAGAGATGGACATTCACGCTGGCTCAGAAGGCTCTGAATACCTGCACCACAGTAGAGCCAAAGAGATGACTGATACATCAAAACTCCAATACTATATTGCAAATTGAGGTTATGGCTTTTAAAATTCAGCTTACCATGCTATTTTCCCTCTCGCTACGACAGCATCCAGTGCCATTGGCTACTCTGCCACAGCAGTTCAAGTCCTGTAGTAACAAAAACTGTTCTGAGAAATACATGCAGGTTCCAAGGAAATGAAGTAGACTTGATTCCCTTTTGAAAGAAATTGATCCCACATTTATTATATTCAAAGCAGAAATCGTAAGATGCCAAGCAAGTAGGTGTTTCCCTTGTCAATGGAAGGCAGTATCCTGCAGTGTGATGGTTAAGTCATGTCCAGTCTACTGATAGGCCTCTTGTTCTGGCTTAGAACTACTCTGACCGTTCAGCCAGTATTGCTGGTTCAGCCAGAGATGTGAGAAGAGTAAATGGGACAAGCACATACAATACAATACCTAGTACTCTACCAACCACCAACTGCGTTCAGTTCAGGAGGCTACCCTAGCTCACTGAGGTTTCTGACTCTTTAGTAACCCTCAGCAGCTCTCCATCCAAGTACCTGCTCAGTCTCCCCTGTGTAAGTTTCTGGTGCCCACAGCAGCAATTGCTGAGCTCTGCAGATCAACTACCTGGTAATTGGCAAACCATCTGCCTTTGTTTGTTTTCAACTTGACTCCTACTAGTTTCATTTCTTGAGATCTTGCTCTTGTATTGAAACAGGCAGCAAACAGCAGATGCCTGTCCACATTCCACCTACCAGTCACAATTTTGACAGTCTCTATCAGAGGTCAAAAAAACCACTATATGGGCTATGTAGAGCCCCTTTCCTTGACATTTTTTTCCAGGCTGAAGCATCCCAGCCTACTCAGTGCTTCCTTGTACGGAAGCCAGAGTACCACAGAGGTGATCCTTATTTCACTTCTCTGAATCTTTTTGTGTTCTCTTATACCCTGTTAGAGATGAGAGGACCAGAACTGTACAGAGTACTCAAGTGTAGGAAGACTCATGATGCATACAGTGGCATAACAGTGTTTTCTGTTTTGTTCTCTACACCTTGAAATGTTGTTTGACTACCAATGAGTATTGAGCTGATGCTTCCATGGACCTGTCTACCACATCTCCAAGATGATCTTCCTGCATGATAGAGGGATGATGATCTTGCACCTGCTCACAGCCTATGGTTTTATATGTGAAAAGAGGACTGTCTTTCACTCTGTAAATTGCTTTGCATTTATTTGCCCTGAATTTTGTATCCCTTTCTATTCTTCAGTCTCTCAGGTTCATAAAATCCTGAAATCCCTCCTGTCTTGATTATCGAGACTAACTTGGTATCAATTAATGTATTTTCTCACATCACTGCTCACTCTCTTTTCTACCTCATTTAGGGATATCTTCAACAGCCTTGCTCACACCACAGATTCCAGCAAAACTCCACCAGTGACCTCCCTCCATTGCAAAAATAAACCATTTTCTCCTACATGCCATTTCCTGCCTTTTAACCAACCTTTCATCCATACAGACATCTTCCCTCTTACCCCATGGCTGCTTATTGTCTTTAAAAGCCTTTGGTGACACACTGTTGAAAGCCTGTTGGAAATCCAAGTAGACTATATCGACTGGGTTTATCAACCATTTGTAATGGATCCCACTCCTGCTTGTATTCTCTTTTGTTGATCGTAATTCTGGATAATAAAATGAAATTAATGGGCAGCATTCTAAATTCTTTACTTTTGATATTTAATACCAGTGTTGCCCTGTAAGCAGGTAGTAATCACTGAAGTATCTAATGACCTACTTTTCTTCACAGCCTCTAGAAGTCTTTCAGGAACTACGGAACTAGAGAAAACTTACGGCAAAGCTTTGTACCTCACCCAAACCAGCAGATGAGTTCTGGACAAGAGCTATACAGCAGTGACATCAACTTCTTTACAGAGCTATTTCAGCTCTGCAGCTGATCTTTCAGGAAAACAAATTCTCATCAGATTCTCCCCCAATATATCCCTATCTGTTCACCATACCTTTACACTTTTTCCACATCAGGGATCACGTGCAAGCTGTGTTATGTGGAGATGGTAAGGTTTTGGGGTTTTTTTTCCCAGAGATTTACAGAAAAGAATTAGAGAGTCAGATCACCCATGATCCAAAAAGGGACCATCAGGCAGATCTTACTAAAGTGCTCCACTTCCAGCAACTGAAGTGAGTAAAGGAGTTGGTCTTCTTGCATTATGAATGCATGGAGCACGTATGTGTATTTCCTTCCTCCCCATTCCAGCTCATGGTAACAGAGACAAAGACAGCCAGCCTTTCCCAATTTTTTTATACATTATCTGAAGCCACTTACTTTAGCAAATGTCCTGTATCCTTCCAGAATGGGTCTGTACCCTGTGCACCGACACAAGTTTCCTACAGTGCCAGAGCAAAAAGATAAAGATTTAGTGCCATTTGGCTGAGAACTACTCTTGTTTTAGAACATTTTATTGTTTCTCACAAAAGTTTGACAAATCTAGATAAAGCTAATGAAAAAACTGGGAGGAGGAAAATTTTATTAGTCATCTTGCAACAATCCTACCATTGCTTTTTGTCGAAATTTTAAATTGAAATTAATTTGGAAAAAAAAAAAAAAGAATCTGCCTTGTTCAGTATTCTCTTACCTCAATTGTGTGAGACTAACCAGTATACCAACTGTCCAGCCTCATGGATTACAAAGAGGTTACCTTCTCCTGCATCTTGTTACAGCAATGAATAAACAAGGAGATGTTGGGGTTCTTATATGCACCCCAGGGACAATCCACCTTTTGCTCTGTGTTAAGCTTAGCAGTGTCCTAATCCAAGACTGAAGCCACTTGCCCTTGCTTCAGGACAAACAGTGAGCCTCTTTGAGGTTTTCCACAGGCCATTTTTGTTCACTTCATAGCACCTGGCCAGTCTTCCAGTGGAAAAGTGAAACCTCAAAACAATTGGCTATCTTTAACAAAATACATTAAACGAAGGAGCACCTCCATCCCATTTGGTGAAGCAGATGTAACGAAAGCAGAACAGGTTGCATCTCTGTGAGGCTATGAGTGTTACCTTGGAAAGCATCTTCTATGTCCTCCATTTTGGGCTCAGGCTTGTTCCGAAGCAATGTATACATGGACATAACAATGCCTGGAGTGCAAAAGCCACATTGGGACCCATGACTTTTTGCTATTCTCTCCTGAGAAAAAGTGACAGCAACCATCAGCTCATAATATCAATGCAAGTTCATTGCTGTGTTTGTTTCTGTAACATCTTTATTAAAAAAAAAAAAAAATCAAATAATAATCATCTCACCAGAGGAGCTAAGACTATCATTAGATGTTCTCTGATGAGATGGTCAATTAATCCGTAATGCAGACTTCAAAGAAAAGAACACTCTGAAAAGTTTGCACCTAGGCTTTGAACTCCCAGTGTAACTGAAGATGACTAGAAGCCTCCAATGAGATCAAGAGTTCTTCAGATTTACCATGCTGGAAAGGTTGGGGCTGCCCATATAGACCTCAGTTTGAATTTCAAAGCTTAGTTATTAGAGTCTTCAGGGAAGGTAGGGGAAAGAAAACAAGCAAGCAAAGGTCAAACTAGCTGTCATCCATTCATGCACATCTAACTTATTTTTCACTTTGTTGTTTACTGTCTCCGATAGATATTGGCACAAGTCCTACCCACTGTACAAATGGAGATGAATCATTTTCTCTTAAAGGAGCAGTGCCTCTGACAAAGCTGAAGCAAGTCTTCCATAAATAGTGCATTGTAACACCTTGCTAGAAGTGCAAAGCTTCACAATCCTGTCACTCCTCCCCCCCGAGAAGATTTTGTGACTCCAGAAACATTGCTGAGCCAAACCTTACTGCATCACTGCAGGGAAGGTTGATAACTATGCAGGATGAGAAATCAAGGTCATTCATGGATGGCCATAGGAGGTCCAAAACCTAACTCAGATTTCCTGGCTCCAAGTCACTATACAGCCTTTCACCACAACATTTGTCTTTCCGGTTCTGGGATTTGATCCAGGATGTGGAGCAATACAGATAAGTAGCTCTAGAACAAAAGCATTAGCAATTCAGCCAGGATAGCACCCGTTGACTTGTTAAGACATAACAGAGCTGCAGCACTGACCCAGGAGTTTGATTCTGTCACTTAGTCATTCCTGCAAGTAAAGACTACTCATGTGGAAAGTCAAACTCCTGACTTCATCTTATGATGAAGGTCCCAACAGCCTCAAACAGGATTAATTAACATAGGAAGAAAATATGGGTTTTGAAGTTATCGGCAGTAATAGCTTACCTGGACTGGGTGCAGCCTGGATTTTGTGTTTCCTATGCCTTCAACAGTAGTTACAGCTACATGATGCAGGGCACAGACAGGGAAGAGGCAAGCATTGGCAGTATGGTGGCTAAAATAATAAATTAAGGTCATTTCATCCAACTGTGCTCCTCAACAAAGGAAAAAGGGAACAGGAGGACAGAAAATGCTCAGGAACTGTAGCAGTAGGCACAAGAGGAGAACTTTGGCTGAATAGGTGTGGCAGAAACTTAACTTGTAACTAATATATCTATCAAAATTCTCATCAGCTTCACTTGAAGTCTAAACTGAGTATGCACCATAGAATCTGATGTAGAAATAACAATTTTAAACATCCTCATTGCATGTTAAGCTACAGAACCCATGTAAACAATTTGTAGGGGCAGACGACAAATACCAAGATGTTATACAGCTGGCCTGGCCCACGCACAAAGTTATGTAAGGGCACAGGGCTCTTGGCTGTTTAACTGGGAAACAGTTTGTAGGTCGTACATATGGGGAAAAATTCCACGCTGAAGGTAAAATAGAATAAAGTTACCAAAATTCTTATAGGAACTAGCTCCTTTATTTAAGTTAGATGATCCCAAGCTAAAGTACCTCCAAGCATTATTCCAAGTATATCAAAAATTTCAGAGCTTTCTACTCCCCACAGTAAAAATAAACTGGGGCCTGTCCCTCTGCCTTATCCTTTCTCTCCATTTCCCTTTTTGTTTCCTTCTGTTGCTTCAGTCTTCAACTGATTGAAGAGAGAACAGGAGGAAAGTTTATGTCTCTAGAAATCAGTCATTCTGAAGGGTACAAGAAAAGTAGAGAAAAAGTGAATATCTGCTGGCATACAGAAACCAGATTATTGTAGTAACAGAAAAGCAACAAAGATTTTACCACAGTAATCATCATTTGGGTCATCACAGCAAAACATTCTATTACATTGCAAAAAAGGAACAGAAGTTTTCTGAATTGGGAAAATGCAGATAGCCTGTGCGCTAGAGCCAGTGCAGATATTTGAGGGCACAATGAAATAGTTCCCTACCAGCACTGTGCAATGCTGTAGGAAAAAATACCTTCTTGTCTTAGCCTGAGTTTATGTTGTGAAAGTAAAAATTAATTTTGGCAGAAACATGCATTATATAACTTTTTTTTTTAAAAATAGTAGCACGCCTGGAATGTCAAGAACCTGAATCTGTCCCTGTTTCATTTCTCCGTTGAAGAGCTCCAACTGCAAAGGATACAGGATTTTCTTCCGAAAGGGATCATACTTGGATATCATAACAGTGCAAGCACCACATCCACCTTCTCCACAGCCTAGTTTTGTTCCACATAGGCCCACTGAGAGACCAGGAATCAAGGAAAACACAAAGAATGTTGGCAGAAGCCTGCTCAAACAGTTGTCAATCAAGGCTTAGCAGCAACTTCTTGCTGGAAATCAAGCACTCATTTTTTCCACTTATTAACTTAATATAAGCAAAGTTCCAAATGCTGGCATGTGAGCTTTGAGATCAATACCCAAAGCCCTAATAAGGAGGCAGTCCACATTCAAATAAACTTAGAATAAACAAAAATATTCTGAACTTCAACTGTTCCTACTTTCTGCTAGACTCAGAAAAGGAAGACATAAGGGAGACAAAGGACTCTGTAATTGCTGAGCAGGAGCTCTTCAGTCATGCAGCCACATCCCTGAGATGCACAGTGACATCTCCTTCAGCACCTCTCACCACTGGTGGTTGAATTCTTCCTACAACTAGCGATTCCTACCACCTAGAAGGGACCCAGGCAAGGCAACCACACAGTGCTACAACTCCCAGTTTAAGCACCAACACGGGAGCTGTGCTTGAACTGCTTACAAACTACTCACATCTCAGGAGCCATGGCCACCTCAGCTTCAGTCTTGGCTCCATTCATGATGGCTTCCCCATTGCTAGGGACACATCCAGGCAAGCACACATCCCAGTAGCCTGGTTCCCATAAAATCACCGGAGGGAAACACCAAGAGCCAGAACCAATGGGGATGCACAGAACCATTTCACAGACACTCAGTAACTCACAAAACACATGGATTGGCCTAAGCTGATTCCTCCACAGGCTGCAGAGTGCATACCTGAACTTTACAATCAGGAATTACATCAAGTGTTCTGCAAAGGGACTTCAGGAGAAAATTCCTCAAGTCACTCCTGCTTTGGGTTCCTTCACTCATTAGAAGGTAATTAAATGGTGTTATTTATCATGAAAAGGATTGGTCAATGCTGGAAGACTTTTGGCAGGAAAAGAACAGCTGCTTTCATTGGCAACGGACATGTGCTGAGATAATCAGCTTAGGTGTGTGGAAAAGCAATGTGCATCATGATAAAGGGAACCCGAATCATCTTTGTATTCACTGCAACAATTCTATGATTTTATGAAAAGTCACTTCTAGAAATCACAAAATCATTTATGTTGGAAAAGACCTTTAATATGACCTATTCCAATCATAAACTGCCAAGTCCACCACTAAACCATGTCCCTAAACACCATGACTGCTTCTCATACAATCACATGCCTGCTTCAGCAGAAACAGAGCTTTCCTTTGCCATCCAATGCTTCTCTTGACAACAGTGCTAATCTACCTCAATGAAACACATTTCTCAAAGTACTTGTCTGACCCTAATGAGACATCAACAAAGTAAGTTTATGAGAATGTTCATATAGAAGATCAAAAGGTTCTGAAGAGCTCAATTATCTCTTTACAAAGCTATTTGCTTTAGATATTACCAAATTTAGACATAAAAGGTCTAGTGGTAAGTGCACACAGGCACAAGAGTCACGCCATTTATTTTTTCTCTTGAACTTTATCCACCCAAGGTACTGTAAGACAAAATATGGCTGTTTATAGCTCTGCTGGCAACTTCAAAGAGGAGTGTGATTTGTATCCCCATACTTCTTTCAGATGCCAGACATATAGAGGAGGGCAGCATGGTGAAATATGTATGCATAATTCTTTTTGCGGAATACAGTGACACAGATGTGAACAGTTTGGCATATGTACACACCCAGCTGGTCAGGCTAAAACCTCAGAAAACATGAAATGACACTACCTACTGAACCAGACCTAGTAGACGCAGTCATCACAGTAATACCTACCCACCTCCTGAAGCCAGCCTGACTCATGTGTTAACCAGTTTCAAACAGGAGTGAAACGTGACTGTTCGCATCCGCTCATGTAAACATGCCCAGAGTATATGGTGGGAAACCCCCGCCTCTGAGCTTGCAACCCCTGGGTCATCTGATAAACAGGCCACAGGATAATCAAATTATTGGGTATTAACTATGCAGTAGTATCCAAATTACTGGATGATACAGCAAGCAGCTCAAGTGGCTGCAGGGTTTTGGCTAGAAAATTCTGTACAATTTGCGTGGAACAAACCTAAATTTCCTTCAATTTTATTGTCATCTCAATATTGCTTTCTTTCCACCATATTCTAATTTATTTTGAGATTTTTCCCTTTAAAGTACTAATAAATTATTTAAAGTTTATTTAAAGTATATTATTTGAAATTTGCCATTGTTTGAGCTTGAAATAACAGCTGCAATCTTTGCCAGCAAGAACTACCAGACCATGCAGAGCATTCCCTCTTATACTTTGTGCACAAGCTCTGCCTAGCACTCAAGTGACAGAACAGTAAACAATTATGAAACGCTGTAGGCATTTAAAGCCTCCTGCAGTTTCTTCTGACATAGGATACATTTTCTTCGTAGATAGGTTAGCAGAGTTGTCTCTGGGTCCACATCTTTTTCCACCACCTGCAAGAAGGGAAAGGTACTGTTACACGCAGAATGCTTTACAACACAGATACTTAGGTGGAAGAAGAAAGTTTGGTCTTTCTACAACTTCATTTCCAAAGCAAGGTGCAAAGACACTGGTTAACTCCCCTTACTAAGTTCAGCAATGTTGGTCTCATATCCAGACAAAACATTTCCTTGAATTTATTATGATAGAAAAAAGTATACACATTATGTACGTCAGAGCTTTTCATCCATGGCACGCTGAGGCAATCTTAAAAAAATCCTCCATCAAAAATAGCAGCCAGAATTAGTATTAAGGACAGAGAGGAAGGACTGTGTTTTGTATTTGAGTTTTAAATTCCCGACATTTCCCCAAATTGCATCTCATCTTTATTGACCATGCACAACCTCTGTCCCTTCTTCTTACTATTAGAAGAGACAATGAGCTGATAAACAGAATGACAAACTGCATCAGTAAGATTTTGAAGAGGAAAAAAAACCACAACAGTGGAAACCTAACCTGACCAATACAGGTGCTGCAGGACAGACAACAAGCACCAATCATCTTGAAGTTTCTCTTTCTTCCATGCTAATGTTAAACAGTCAGTGTTACATTAGTAGCCATCCTAAATGTCGGAATGTGACATTCCAACCAAGGACAAATTTTGAGTCAGCTCTATCCTATTAGTGAACAACACTATTAGCAGTTATATATTAGACATAAAATTATACTTTACTTCAACCTCTGCCCTGTGGTCAGAAACCGAAGTTCTGCCCTTGCCTCCAAATGGCTGCAGAGCTTGTCTTCCCCTTTTTCTGTTATTAATAGTGTCAAGAAACTTTTCCAAATTAACTGCGTGCCAGAGTGTAATCATGTGTTCTTGGCTCTTGCAACGTGCATGTCCTAAGTACAATAGTTACAGTTTATTTAAATTAATAACTCCTGGTTTGAAGGGCAAATTGAAACAGAGGCCATTTGTGTAAGCCTTTTTTCTTACTGATAAGAAACCTTCACAACTTCTGTACTGCTTCAGTTTTATACCTTTCCCACGTGACAGGATTATTCTAAAGAGATAAGGTTCATACTTTCTATTTGAGGCCATGTTTTTAGAACTATCCGATAAAGTTGCTGCTACAAAACACACCTTGTCACGTTTTGTGTATCTCATTCCTGCACTGGGGATAATCTACAAGGAAACAGAGTTTATTCTTCTAGCTTGGGGATGTCTTTCTGTAAATCATGCAGCACTCATATTGCTGCTATTCAGAGCCAAGTCCTCCTGTTCCCCCACCTTCTGGATGCACAGAAACAAGTATGAGCATACAGTGGCTCTCTCATGACCCATTGGACCAGAGTAAGCATATATATCCCTCTGCGATAGTTTGGTAAACATACAGACGTGAGCAGATAATTCCAAAAATGCCTGGGACCATAAGCATCTCACAAAAAGGACTTTTGCAGCCATTTCACAGGCAAAGAGCCTTCCCCAGCAACTCATACCCTCGCTGTCAGGCTGAGCTTCTTCCTCAGGGTTGTGCTGGTGGCCATTGCAAACCCTTCCAAAGCAGCTTCCGAGATAGCCAGGCACAGAGAAAATGCTTCAGTATGGTATTTAACCATCTGGACAACTACTGAGATTATTTTATGCTTAGATGAAAGAAAATGTTTCAAGAAGTTTTATTGAAAGACTCCGACAGTTCATTATGTACTCAAACCAAGCAATTAAAAGTTTGGCCTAATGGGTCCTCTTCAAGAAGTTAAATAAAGAAATAAAACATAGGCCTAAGCCTTCATTCAGCAAGGCATTTAGCCACTCAGCTCCACTTGCTTTTTGTGAAGTACTTAAGCAGCTGTTAATTCCCAAAGTCAAATCTTTGGTCAACTTTATCAGAAAGTGGCTCCCACTGTGCAGTAGAACATATCCTGAACAATCCACTCTTATGCTTTTTGATCCAAACCAGATTGCAACTTCAGTCACTTCAAACTACTCCAGTGTAGCTGTATATCTGCAATGCTTGCAGAGACTTGGGATCAGAAGGACATAAGGGGTAAAAGCCTGGGGGACATTCTGGATTAAACCAAACCTCACACTGCAGAAAGTAAGGAGTAATTTCTTCAAGCTCAGGATTCCTGGTGGGGAGATGCTCATGTTTGAGTCTCTTGCTGGCCACAAAGTAAGAACTTTTTATTGTTCCTGCCTTTTCTTCATTGTCATTGATGATGGTTTTGTCCTCCAACATGTCATTTCTCCAGTGGTTTGTTACAATCACCTGCTGTGATATGTTCTTAAAGTATTTTAAAACCCTGTGGGTGGGGATAACATCTTCTCTTGTATGATGCCCAGAACAATATGATTCACAGCTCAGTATCTTACTCTTCAAAACAATTCTTGCTCACCTCCCCCAGTGTTGTACAAAAGGAGCCTGAATTATATCCATTGCCTACAGTGGGAGGAGGATCTGCCTGCTTAGATATTGCAATTAAAGAAATATTTCCTTTTTGTTCAGTTACTTTTTTTTAGGGTTTGCATTTGTTTTTTTTTTTTCTTTTTAAACCAAATGTAATATTGTCAGATACATTAGATTCACAGATCCAAAGCTGTGGATTTTACAGCATGTGGTAACTTAAATATTAATCAAACGCAGAAAGAAGCTGTTGGAAAGAAAATGGCACTGACAGCCAAATGACTTCCAACGAATTTGCTCTGTACTGCTGTGTTTGTACTACACATCTATTTGTCTACTGATTCTTAGAAACTTAAATGCTTAGATCAAATACTCAGATCCCCTCAGCAGAGAGCCCAGCCTGGCCCTACAGTTCTTCAGACTTTAAGTACTACACAGAGCAAGTTCCTAAGCAGTACTCCACACTCTTAGAGCCCTTGGGCTGGTCCAGAGAGGTGTTGGGCTCACTTCCCCATGATTTCACGTACAAAACTTATACTTGGACCTCAATAAATATTTTGTTTGCTGTCTTTGCTGTCTGGCTTTCATTAACTCAGATAACTTTGCCTTTACAATATAAAGCATCATATTTATATTAGTATTCCCAGACAGTTAAAGAAAGGATTTTTCAATTTAAAAAAATAAAATAAAAGGTAGTTGAGTAAGGTAAATGAACAAAAAGGAAAAGAAAACAGAAACTTTCCTATTTCACCAAACAATATGCTAAACTTTCCATCAGCTAGGGTCTTTAAAAGAGAAACAGATGCTTTTCTGAATGACAAGTTCCCATTCAATCACCAGTCCCTAGTCACTCAAGTAGTTGTGAGAAGGTGAAAGGTTTTAACTAGGCTGCCATGCAGCAAGTCAGACTAATTAACAGTAAAGGTACCCTAGGACCTTAAAATCTGTAAGTGTGTATTCCTGAAGTCAGCGAGTTATTTCAAATTCATTCACTAGGGAAAAGGATTAGAATACAGACGAGCAAATTGAATGTTACCACACAATGCAAATCTGCTATTGGTCATGAGAACATTTTGTTCTGCTTTAAACCAGCACACTGAACGTGTAATTCACGGTTGATGTAGGACACAGAGGGTCCTGTAGCTCAAAAAAATACTGTATTTTGGCTGATCCTATCTGCAATCAAACATACACAGGCTTTGGAAGAGGTCTAATGTGGCATCCAGCATAGACTACCTCTTAATATTAAGGATAGCAATAGAAATACTGACTCCACATATTTGAACTAAAATTGCATGCTACATATGCATGAGACAGACTTGTCAGCTCAAATTTAATAAAATTAAAATTGCCAAATAAAATTGCCACTGTTAGCTTTAAATTGTGCGTGTTGCTTTCCATTCTAGTCTAGGCAAACTATCAAGATAACATTGTGTTAGCTGTGTGCCAAGCTTTACACACAGTCAAGTAAACAGGTGCTTAAAATAAATAATCCTGAATGTGAAGTATGCTCAGCTGTTCTGAGGAGACTTTTTCTTGACAACATTGCAGACTGGGCTAAATGCAAGAGACAAGAATTTGCTGCCATGAAAGTCTCTATCTTATCAGCCACCTCTTATCATGCAGTTTTGTACTATGACAGAATATCAGCAGCCCATTAGCAATGTCACGCTGTCATGAATTCACACAGCAGTAACCTTTCCCACTGGCCATGCTATCACATTCTTTGCAGGGAATGGATTGGAATATTTAAGCAGGACTCCAGATGGATGGAGCCATATCCTAACTTGCTAGCTACTGTTTCAGCAACATTGCTCAGGTGCTTCTCACCATTGCTTTTATCACATAGCCTCTTATGTGCAGAAATGTCCCAAGGAGCTCCACATTTGTTGGCACAAATGGGTTTGCCCCATGAGTCCAATTCTCTGTCTTAAACCTGCATTTGGTGGGAGAGTAACTCAAGCCACTTTGGCAGCACACCTAAAAAGGGAATAGAAAATAGTGTCACTGGAGGCTCTGACTAGAGCATAACCCAGAAACCAGCACTGCTGGTTCCATGAGACAGAAGGGAAGGATGCTGAGGCAGCCTTGGCATGTGGAATGATTTTGTACTATTAGTAGTAGTAGTTGTTCCCTGGTAGATATTTTTACCCACAACTACCAAGATTACACCTTGATAAAATGCTTTACACATGTACAAAGTCAGCTCTGAGGTGTGGCTTTTGTAAACAGGAACAGCAGTCCTATAAAAATTGCTGAAATGCACCAAGGGCAATGCCATTCATAGCATGTTTGTTAGCTCCAGGACATCACAAGACAGCATATACAAAAAGAAGTGGTTGTCTTCTGCTGCTAGTCTTCAGGGTCTAGGCTGTTCTTTTTCCCTTTCTCTGAAGAAAGTCCCATAGAACCAGTTCTGTGCAGCTCAGTCTCTTCTCTTTGTCTTTGCTTAATTAACATTTTCATATGTTAGTCCAGAATCTCCTCCAGAAAGGGGCTTTTCTTATGATTTACACAGAGCAATGCTCCTGTAACAACTGAGCATCAGACAATGCTGAAGCACCAGCTGTAAACATATATAGGAATTTGCTTATAAACTCTTCATACCTACCATAATTGCCATATTGGTTTTGAACCTTAGCTGTTCTGGCACCAGAACTATAATTCTCTTGTATTAGAGCAAACCAGAAAAAAAGAAAAGACAGTACACTTTATTTGGGGTCTGGATTCCCTAGTATGTTCATGGCAACCTCCTACTGAGAGGCTCAAAAAGCTCCCAATTCACCCTCCAAAAATTGGGGCTCACAGAAGAGGGATCTAAAAATCACTCAAATCTTCTCAGAGCAAGACAACAATGAGTTAATGGCACATGACCTGTGTCCATCATAGCAAAAAATTCACCAGATTAAATTCACAGATCATCCTGTGCCACTGCTTCATGATCTTGATTACCAGACAATTAGCTACTCAGGATTAGCTTGGAGCTTCAAGTTTTCACCTCCCTTTAGAAACAATGAATGGCTGATATACCAATTAATGGTGACCATTACTGATCTGTGAGAGCTTCATCCTTCTTTGCAAATCCTCAGAACTGGGGCTGGGTGCTACATCAGTATTACATTCAAGAGCTCTTTGACTAGTTTATAATCCGTAACAGATAAATGTTGTTCTTCACCTAACTACTGACACTTAGGTAAAACAAAATTTATATCAAATGCTTAATCAAAATTTATATTAAAAAAAATGTATATCAAATGCTCAAGTACCTTGGAAAGTTCAAATTCCAATCCAGTTTGGGATTCAAATTCACGAGTAAAACATTCTAATCGTAGCAACAATCTCATCCACATTTACACTTGATTAAATTAGCACAGAAGATCAACAAAAGCAAAATTGATAGTAATCCTGTGCCAGTCTGTAGGGCAGGGCACAGAACTTTTTAACCAACTAAAAATATTGTGCAATCCCTCGAGGGATCAAAAAAATTGATTCTCTAGCTCAAATTTAGCACTGCATGCGAGTTACCCCTGAGCAGTGCACAAGTTGGTTCCACAAACTCTTGGCTCCATGGTACACAGTGGATATGCAACCCTCTCCTCTCCCCAAGTTTCCCAGATGGACGCTCCTTTGGCACAAGATTCCCTGCCCAAGTATCTAGGCAAAGAGACGATGATCAGCCAAGATTAGCATTGAACTGAGCTCAGAAAAAGACTAACTTGGTTCTTAATAGCTCAAAAAAAGGGGCAGCCTTGACTTGTTAGAAGCTTTTGAAGAGCCAAGGCTGCAACACTAGCCTGAGGAAGTTCAAACTGAGAAAGGGGGCTCTGGGACAAACTGTCAAAGGTGTCCAATATGTGCAAGGACCATCTCACCCTCCTGAGAAATATAGTCACTTTTCAGGTAATTGTCAGCAGTTGATCTAGGAAACAGCACCAGTTCATGGAATTTGATTGTTTTCCAGCTTCTTAAATGGAAATGCAATTAACATTTTACTGAATCTCTTAAAAATCAAGTATCAGAATTACTTACTGACCATATGAATTATATATGGATGCTTACATTTGAGTTACATTTTCCATATCTGTTGTAATTACTGAAATGATTTCTAGTAGAAATGCCTGTATTAAGTCAGTGCACCTTTATTTATAAGTAGTTACCTCAGAACTGCAGTAAATTATTGCCAACAAATCTAAAATGCAAAAGGAACGTTATATAGATGTGTAACTCTTCACATAATTCACAAGGTAAAGCCAAAGGGAAAAAAAAAAGTTACTAAGCAAAGCCATAGTCTTCACAATTTAATATTTAAAAGTCATGGAAATTGTGCTGTTAGTAGAAAACTTCAGACGAGGGAAAAAGATTACTAGAAAGACAAGTAATCAAGCCACAATCCAGGAGCAAGCTGGACAGAAAGCTAGAATCTTCCTTACCTTTATACCATTCACAAAGAAAACAAGCTCATCCCCTGTGTCGTTTGGAGCCATCCTGCACACCTTCCAAAAATTGACTCAAACAGGGCCACAGCTCACCCTTCCGAGAGCAGCCCTACACCCCACTGCAAAGCGAGCACCAGCGTATAGGACAAGTAATACGAGTCTGCCTCAAGAATGTTTGACTTTATTTCTACATCAGTGCCCTCTGAAACCCTATATTATATAAGAGCCAACGAAGAGGCGTGCCAGCTGCCTTTGGTTGGTGCTTCTGCAGCAGTAATGACAGAAAAGGAGCTGGAACGAGCAGAGTGACCCGCCCCCTTTTATATAGCAATAGATCACAATTCGACTGCATTCCCTTTAGATTACACTGCCAGGCTTGGGGCACTCGAGTGTGCCACTGCAACGGCTGCCAGGAATTCACAGCATTTTGCAATACAATGCAAACTCCAGGGGAGGGGCAGAAACGGGGGGGGGGGAGGTGTCTCCCAACTATCCCTAACCGAATATTGATAAGAAAAAGCTGTTTCCCTTGCTCTGCGCAGAGCCATACACACGGCGTTCAGCTCCCAGAGGTCTCTAAAGGAGAGCACCTGCTTATTTATAAAACTCCTTGATACACGCGGATCAGTCACGGGACTGACTGCAAGAATCTTTCACTATATATTTCCTTATGGTTTTAAAGCTACAGTACCTTTCACCTGCAAGGACATAATTTAAACAGATATGTATTTGTCCAGATGAAAGCAGTTCTAGAGAACTGACACATTGATCCAGCACCTCAGAAGAGGTGCTGGGCTAAGATCATACTGTTTTCATTGGGCTCTTAAAGCATTTAGGCTTACCTTTTTTGGCTTAATCCTCACATCCCGGATCTTTGGTGCATGTTGCCAGTGAAACACGGAGGAAATTCTTTGAAGAAATTTTTGTCTTCCATTTCCTTGGTGGCAGTTTCTTCTGGTTTCCCTATTACACAACTGTTTATTTTGCATTAACCCTTCCTGATTTTCTTCTAAAGTTTACACAGAATTGTCCACAGAACCCCAGGTATGACAGTGCTAGTTTCATGAACAAAGTATCTTAACTTCTAGTTCAAGTTTAAAATTCCTCCACAAAACAATACGATTCCAGATTCTCATGGAAGTTTCCTAGCATTGTGCTTAATCCTGTCTGCCCCATTCTGATTGTTGTGAATTTGCGTTCCTTCTTCAGCATATCAGGCTTATTAGTCTCAATTAGGTTGGGGTTTTTTTGTTTGGTTTCTTAGAATTCCTAGGAAAGCACTACATCAGTCTTCCACCCTGGAACCTCTCTGAACAATTCACGAAACAACAAAATCCAATTAAAATACCATTTCCAGAAACAGTCTTTTCTTCAGTATTTTGGAAATATGTCAGAGTGAATACAATACATACATTATTTTTTACCAGCTTTTATCTTCTGACTCATGTATTCTATTGCTCAGTCTATCCCCTAGAAAAGCTATTTTATAAGAGGTGTCAATCACTGCTTCAGCACCTTCTTTACAGGCATTCAGTTTGCTGAAAAATAGAGTTCACATCAAACTTGTGTTTAACACCAGCTGCTCTAATCTAATCTACATTTGCAGTGAAGTTGTGCATAGCTGAATCAGTGCTGACACCTATTGTCTGGCACCTCCCACTTTGAATACTAGAAAAATGAGGTTTTTCTTCAAGAAATCTTCATCTCTGTTGCTTTCTATCTATGTGCAAATTTACACAAGCCCTATCCTCACTACCCTCATGTAATCTCAAAATTAGTGTACACAGATCTGGTAGTCGTAAATAGTTTTGTAATATTGCAAATAATTATTACTCATAACCACAGGTAACACATTACAGCAATCTCAAAGAAACCAGCCATTATAACATTAACATCAAAATCAAACATACTTGGTTTCCTAACCTGCGTTTTTCCAAAATGCATGATGTTGTTCTTAGGTTTAAAGAATACTTGTAATAATGTCATCTCATTTTTAAGGAATCCCATATGCAAATTGTTGCCTAGCCTTTGTGATAACCTTATAGCTAAACTAGCCCTTTCTGCTAAATCAGTAAACAGTATCTCATGATATCCCATCATAATATTTATTCTTGATGCCTCAACCTATGACATATTTAATATAAAAATTAAAGACAAATTCATTAATAATAGTGACCTCTATATGCAGATTACACAGTAATACAAAACTTTAGCTCTCATCTCAGCAATGGCACTGATCACACAATACCTAACTCACCCATTCTCACCACTCTGATTGGATAGTCTGTTATTACACCTATTTCACAGGCAGAGATGAGATACCTAGAACAGGAATTTTCCAAAGTCTCTAAATAACTTTGGAGCATGAGAATTTGTGCTACCGAAGTCTCAGCCATTTTTGTAAATCCCACCCCAAAACAGAACAGATACCAGAAATGACAGAGAACTGAAAAAAACCCAACCAACCAAACAACCCAAGAACAGCTCCATTGGCATAGAATTCTCTTAAGTGAGATAAATTTAAAAACCTATGTCAAACACAAATTGGTTATGAGATAAAATATTCTGATTTACCAGTCAGTTAAAGCCTAGCAGGTTTCCCATTTTAGAAATCATCCCTTTGCCCATTCATAATTCAGAGATGTGTATGTTTTAAAAGTTCAAAATTATTCCCTGCAATCTCACTCATGGAGCAGAAAGCAGTTGATATTAGTCAAGAATAATAAAAAAAAAAATTGAAAAAAGCAGCTGGCTTTTCTCATTCTGACTGGTTAATCCTGCAGATTTGCCTGTTGCAATCATAATAAGCTGCTCAATAGAGTGAAATTTATGGAAACACCATTCCTGCCTAAGGAATTCTTTGCCAGAATTAGGTAAATGTATGAAAGTACAACAACAAACCAATGCCAGAGGTAATGAAAGAAAAGGTTTAAAACAAGCAATGCTGAGAAGGCTTGCTTTGCTCTCATGTTCCTCTTGTGGGAAATGGGAGGAAAGAAATTACAGGCAGCTCTGAAGAGGATTCTGGGGAAGGATTTATGAGGAGCAGTTTGCTAAAGAAGATGGTGAAGAAAACAGTCTCAAGTCAGTGCTTTAATACCGTACTCCATGTATCAAGCTTCTAGGGTTTTCACATTAACTTAGTGCCTGCTGCCCCTGTCTAATAGCTGGATTACTTTCATGAAGTATCCACTGCTGTTAAAACACATGGGCAGCAACTTTCAGCTGAAGTGGAAACAACACGTTTGCTTTAGATCTGGAGATCCCTCTTCAGCTGGCACAGATGTCCCTTCTGATAGTGTGCACTGACACTCCTTTCATGGATCTCAAGAGGTCTCCATCTGCTTAAATCAGGTTCAGCTATGAGGGCATAACAGGTTTGTTAGGGCTTTAGACACTGTAACTTCTTAAAGAATTCTTTTCAGAGCTTAAACTATTGGTGGTTGTATTGCTTTGTTGTGACTGTTCTCTATAGAAGTTAAAAAAAGTAAAAAAAAAAAACAAAAAAAACAGTATTACTACAGACAGTGCATGTGAAAGCAGAGTGTTGCCTGAGGATGCCTGTTCTCCTTGGCATCATCTATTGATCACTGCTGAAGACAGGCTCCTGAAGTGGACTTTTTACGTGACTGAATAGGGACATTCATACTTCATTGGCAAAGTCTCCTGAAAGATCTCAAAGAAATGAAATCTTTTCAGGATCCTAATATAGGCAGTAAATATATTACTTTGCAATAACAAAAAAAAAATCCATAAAATTGCCATCTGAATATGAAAGTAAGGTATTGCTTATTTTTCAAATGGATTCTCAGAGAAAAAAAAATCATGTTTCATGCATTTTCTTATGAGGTGTCTAAATTCCTTTATGATTACAGATATAGGTTTGAAAAAAGATCATGATCACAAAGCAAATATAAATTGTATCTTCTCATTGAGGTTTGTGAGCGGACACTACCTCATTATTCGTGAATCACTAATCATTCAGTGTTTAGCTTATAATTGTATGAATATTGTCTAATTGTATGGATTCATTTCATGAATTATGATCTCTTCACCTGCATTTGAGGATGGGTGGAGCATAATTATAGTTCTTTTCCTAGTGCAACCACCTGACTTCCTCTGACAGCCAGAAGAAATGTAACAAAGGTAGTTAGTTCTGCCTTCTGTTGAGAAGCACTGGTGGTCACTAGTCTTCAGAGCATTTAGCAAAGCAAGATTTTAGTTTCAATTAATTTGCAGTTTTTCTTTCACTACCTAATTCCAGTGGGCCAAACAAAGGATGCATCAGATGTCTGACCTGAAAAACAACTTCTTTTCAGGCAGGTCTTTTAATGTGTGTTCCTTGTCTTCATTAGCATTGTCTTCAGCAGCAGCTGAGATCATTACATCTGGTTTTCTCTTGTCCATACACAAGATGCAGTCTAGCATCTTATCAAGGCTCCTTGTCAAAACTCTGATACCAGCTATGCGATGTAAATTTCTTTATAATGTACTGTTCTAAACCTGTCTGGGCATCCACACAAGTCCTCTGGCTGTCCTGTATATCTCACTGCTAATTGCTTTCTCGTTTTAGAATGCAGCATTTTGGTGGACAGTTTGTTCAAAAGATAAAAGATCCTGCACAGCTGCTTCTGATTAAAAAAAAAAAAAAGGCTTTCTGAATCAACCTAGTCTTTGACTCCGCTGTCTAGAAAGGATTTGTATGCCAAAATCTTGTGAGCATTCTCCAGCTACTTACATTTCTCTAAGAAAACGTCTGCTTCTTTTCACACACCCTGCCTAAACAGAGCCCTGTACATCCTAGTCCCTTGTACTATGGCTTCCTTCTATCTCCCAACTAGCTTCTACCATTAAGATGACTGACGGTTGTCAAAAGTAGACTTATGTAGGATGAACAAGTATGGCAAGCCCATCTGCCAGAATTTCAGAAGAGCTTTGTTATCAGTCTAATGCAGGAGAGCAGATGCCATCATCACCGAGACAGGCTAGTTGTCTCAAATTATAGCCATCATAACCAGCTTATATCACCCAGAATGTCTTGATTTTGCTTCAGAAC
The DNA here is from genome assembly GCA_025331215.1 of Actenoides lindsayi. Lineage (NCBI taxonomy): Eukaryota > Metazoa > Chordata > Aves > Coraciiformes > Alcedinidae > Actenoides > Actenoides lindsayi. The sequence continues at coordinate 59,517 of WTSP01011555.1, forward strand.
AAACTCATGCTAAATAATTTGCCACTAAGTAATAGTAACAGACAATGAACATCACCCAGGAAAGAAAATGCCCTACTGGAAAAATCATGGACAGTACTGGCTCAGGAGCAATTGCTATAAACTCAGCAGGAATCATTTAAGGTGAAAATTAGAAAAGCCATAAATGCTATAGCAGTAATGTTGAAGAACACACCCTTCCAAGAGAAGTAGTGAATGGAAAAAAAGATTAACCGCTTTCAAAACTAACCTTGAACAGCCTACAAACTGGATATGCATACATTACAGAAGCTGAAACTTAAATTACTTCAAGTCCCTTGTTTTCCCTCCAATCCTACCTCACATCCAAAAGACAGATTTTCTTCAATCATGTTCCTGATATCCTACAGTCTCAGCCTGAAATAAAAAAGCCTTCATACTCCAAAATTTATTTTATTAAGATTGGACAGGGAAGAAAGCTGACTGTACGTAGAAAGACTGGAATAATGTACATCTTAAACATGTCTGTGAATTCCTGACTACTCAGAAGAGATACTTGTAATTCTCTGGATTATTTTCAAACATAAGCACCTCAGTCAGACTTGCTGCTTTCAGTGATAGACTTTATACCCAAATATGGGCATTTAAAAGCACTGAACAGAAATCTTACACCTTTATCATTCCTGGAGCTTTCCAATTCATGAAGAACAATCTATCTCAACCTTTCAAGAATTCACTTGGAAACCAGTTAAAAGAGATTAATGTATTCCCTTCATTACAATTCTTCCTGTATTTGCATGATGAACATACAGATCCCAAATCATTGGCCATGATTGCTCTTTGTACCACCTGATGACAAATATGACATATTATTTTTCTCTCTTATCCTGACTTCCTTTTTCAATAAAACTGGTTTCCCCCCTGTTATTTTGCATCTTGTATTATTTTATATTTGAATACAAAAAGATAGAGCTGATAGTTTCCAGAGGCTGACAGAAGGTTACTTTGCAGAATTCAAGCAAGCAAAATGAGGTTGAGATATTTACCAACAAATTAATTACAGGGCTGTTGCAATAAAATATCCATCATGACTAATGTAGACACCTAACTGCAGTACAGATATACCTGTGCTTTCATGAGAAGGCTGCTGATGTATCTTCATGTAAACATGACTAACAACCTTGTTAAATTAAGATAAGATGGGCTTTAACTAAACATCTTAGAAAAACACTTGAGAAAAATGGTGAAAGAGTAAGGTAAGGTATACAGATGTGCATATAAGAATTCTCAAAGCTGCTTTTCCCAGGACAAGGTAAGGGTGCCCTAATGGTTAACAAGATTGGGACTGTAGAAATTGAAAACAGACTGCTAGTTGTTTTCTGCTCTCTTATCTCTATTACTAGCAATACAGGAATGTCCAATCACACCTCTGTCTGGCTTCTGTGGAGTAAACCCATGCAATGATTTTTTCCCAGTGATTCTTTCAGAAGATAAATCAGATCTAGACAAATCATCTCCAGTTAAGTGGTTAAGAGTAGCCAACATTACTCACTGTATAAAAGATGACATAAAAAGCTTTTATTCCCTTGAACAAAGTATAGGCTATTCTATATAAATAAAGACACAGTGAAACAGAATCCAGAATTTCAAATTCATCTCCCTTGAAGACTAAACTGGATACCATCCATAAAAGCTCTGACATTTCTGACCCAGGAGAGTTGCAGCAGTGGTCTTAAAATATTATTTGATTTATTACAATAGATTACTTCCAATAAGCAGGAGAGATTTTAGTTTGTGCCACAACACTTGCATTCTAAAACAAAAGTCTCTGAAGAAAAATAAATAAATAAATAAACAGGCTAAGAGAGCCCAGAGGAAAGACCGAGTTCTTATTTTTATGATGGTAATTACTGTGGCAGAGAACAGCTTTTAGGAAGCACTAGCATGCAGCCTGTAACACAGAACCTGCTGCATGTTCCACGTCTCACAGATTAAGTGTAAAAATACAAACAGTAACCTGCACTGAGAGCTGAAATAACACAAGAAGAACTGGCAGGATTCTAGCCTCATTGACACCAAGTACACAGATTCTAAGGAACATCAATGGTCGTCTGAATTAACCTCTTTTTTCATCAACACATCATCCCATATCACAGCTGTGCATGACAGAAGCAATTTTTTTATCAGATCTTTATTTTAGTGAATTTATCTGTTGTACTGGTCAGCTAGTATTTGCATGGGTTCATAGATTTTACTTTTTACATTCAGTCCCCCTAGTCCAGAAGTTTCTTATTGTCAGCCACTTTTACTTCAGAGGTGAGTGAAGATCACAAATAATGCTATAATCCATTAGTCTTCGCCAGTTCAGAGCACGAAGTTGGTCTCTGCTCCACCACTTCCACTTTAGACAAAGCAGCTACAGACTTGGGGAAGAAATAAAATTTAGCAGAACACTCATAAGAACAAGGAGCAGCAGCCAATTACATGGTGATTATTACTTTATAAACAGCAAAAAGTGATGGTAGACAAGTTTTCACTAGACTGTTTTGAAAGCTACATTTTATTCTTCAAAGGCAAGGTCCATTTCTTATACTTGCTTCTTCCTTTATGAGATGCAGACCTTAACTACAGTGACCTTCAAACCTTCACTTTGACCTATCTACTGGGGTCATGCATTGAGTGATATCCACTTTTCTATGAGCAGAACCAATATTTGGACCAAAAAAAAAGATATTAAGATAATTTATAACTCTCTTTTATATAAAAGTGTACAAACCCATTCTTTTAAAAGGAACATTCTTAGAAAAATCAGCCTTTTTACACACTGTCCTTCTCATTTCTATGTGGATTAAAAAAAGATAGCTTGAGTTTCTCATCTTCCAGAAGAAATTATTGCAGTCCAGAAGTTAGATGACCTCACCAAACAGCAGGACAAACAGTGATGACACCAAGAGAGATATTTTCAAGAGTTCTCAGTGGCATAGAAGTTAAATACATATCAAATGCTTTCTGAATAATTCCACCTAGTTAGAAACCACCCACTGTTTTCACTGAGACTAGAATCTGAACCCAGAACCTAGCCCCTGTTGACTGCAACATAACATGCACATGCCTTTACTTTGTTTACAGTTCCCAGTGCTGATGCCCCAGCAAAAGGAAGCAAAGTCAAAGAAGATCAATTAAAACAAAAGTAAACACTGTTTTCCCACACTGATCTGAAAGGCATGAAGGCAACGTAAGATAGAAGAACAACACAAGTACTACCGATTTTCCTGGAAGGGTTTTGTTTTGTTTTCTGGAATAAGAAACAACTATAGAGTAGTTTAATCCACAATGCATAACCCAGTGGGTTTCCAAGAGGAGGAGAGTTTAGAGAAGTCAAAGCATATTCTGTTATCACAGCTCCTAGATGTCCATTATATCTTATTTGGATAAAGATCTTTAGTTAGTACAGCCACTCAACAAGTAATGTTGCAGTTTCCTAAGATAAAAACCGAATGGTTCAATTTGTAGTTATTCACATCTCTTCCTTGTGTCTCAGGAAAAATCTCTTTAGCACAAGAAATGCTTTTTACATTAACACCACTAATAAAAAAATATATAGAGATAAAATTGAGTAGCCACCAGTTTTAGGGCACCATTGACAATACCTTTGATTACACGAGATATTTTTCCCACGCTTCAAGTTTCTCAGGTCTAACCTGACCAGTGTTCGCGTCAGCATTTCTTGTAAGAAAAAATACAATTGTCCTTGATCCCTTGCTTACACTGACGTAAGAGGAAGTTTGGATACAGAATGTATCCAAACGATGTTCAGGATAAACTAAAGGAAAAAAAACAACAACTAACAACCCAACATTCATGGTCAGGGTCTGCTGATCTGTGAAAACCTGACTTAGCAGCAATTTAGCAAAATGCAGGCCCCTATTGGGCGAGAAGAGGGAGCGGATCCCAGAGCTGGTCAGATGAAGAGGTCAGCGGCAGGACCGCAGGGAAGGTCAAGGGCCTGGCAGACAGTGCCTGGGCCCAGCGCCCAGCGAGGGCAGGCAGGGATAGCCAGCAAGGCACCAGCAAGGTAATTCTCATCTGCCTTGCTCTGGTCACTCCACAGCCCTCAGGAGGACCACAGCAGTAGGATATGGCTTACCATCCACTGATGGCAGCTTCTTCAGGCTAAGACTTTGTGGAAAGCAGTTTAAATGCAGCAAGCCGCCTCATAAGCAGACATTGTTGACCGTATCCTGGACTGCACCAAAAGAAAAGTGACCAGAAGGTCAAGAGAGGTGATTCTCCCCCTCCATTCCACTCTGGTGAGACCTCACCTGGAGTACTACATTAAGCTCTGGGCCCTCAGCACAAGAAGGACAAGGACTTGATGGACATGGTCCAGAGGAGAGCCATGAAGATGATCAGAGGGCTGGAGCACCTTTTCTATGAAGACAGGCTGAGAGAGTTGGGGTTGTTCAGCTCGGAGAAGAGAAGGCTATGAGAAGACCTTACTGCAGCCTTCCAGTACTTAAAGAGGGCCTATAAGGAAGGCTGAGAGAGACTTTTTACAAGGGCATGTAGTGATAGTACAAGGGATAATGGCTTTAAACCAAAAAAGGATAAATTTAGATTAGATATAAGGAATAAGTTCTTAAGTGTGAGGGTGGTGAAGCACTGGAATAAGTTACCCAGAGTGGCTGTGCCCTCCATGGAAATGTTACAGCCAGGTTGGATGGGGCTTTGAGCAACCTGGTCTAGTGGGAGGTACCCCTGCCCATAGCCAGGGTGTTGGAACTAAATGATCATTTAGGTCCAGGTCCCTCCGATCCCAAACCATTGTATGATTAAAAACAACAACAAAAAAAAAGAGGACCTGCAAAAAAAATTAAATAAATAAATCAGACAACCCACTGCTTATATAAATGGTAACAGCAAGCGAGTATATACACTATTGAGCCTTGGTGGATATTCCTGCCCTTCTCCCGGTCTGTGGCATGCCATCTAGTGGCTATTCCTTACAATTTGGGATGGTCTTAACTGAACAGTCTGGGAGCAACCGCTGTGCCTAGAAGAACCACGAGACAAATGTGTAACATAACCATCAAAAGCTGAAAAAGTCAGCTAGAGAAAAGGAAAAAACAAAACCATTTTTAAATATATTTTTTTTAAAATTATGGGCACTGAAAAACTATTTGATGGAACAAATATGATACATTTTTTCCTCTGGAAACAAAAAATCTTCTGGCCCTAACCAGACTGACAAGGCATGGTAGGATATCTTCCTATAAGATTGAACATCTCCTGGTTTGCACAGGACACTTCAACAGCTGCCCTGACAAGCTATAAATAATTAACTTAATCCATATTGTGCAAGAAACATGCCAAAAGATTACAAAATCCACTTATGCAATTCAGACGTGTTACATTGGGACATCCAGAATACACCTCAGCAAGCTGATTGCCCTCTTCTAGTTTTTATACATTAGATGGAAAACACTGGGAAAAACAAACATAGCATAAGCTAAATTTAATTTTAAATATGAAACTCCTAGGCTGGAAAAGAAAAACATTTTTTAAAATACTCATTGAGGTTCTGACATACAGGATTATTAACATTGAACTTGGTTTGTGTTACCTTTTTTTTCAAGTTGTTTATTCTATTTCTTCCATTGTAAATGCTAAAAGGGATCTGAATTCCAGCAATCTAGATAAACCATGATAAATAATCCATGTAACTTTTTTTTCCTTTCCTCTTTCAATTTGTGATCTAGCAAGAAGACGACAGTTTTCCTTTAGGATTTCTAGTTTTAAAGTCTTTGCAAGACATGCCAGCAAATCCTTCTTGATGTATCAATAATGCAAACTTCTACAAGTGTCTTCCACAGTGAAAAAAGTTTCCAAACAATTGTGACTAATTACAATTATGTATACTACTTAATTATTTAAATATCATTGTACAATTGACAGTATTCACCTCCTTGCCTAGAAAAGGCAAACTCTTGTCACTGTTGCTTGGTGAGGCTTTACTGACTCCCAATGAAAAAAAATCAAGACCAAAGTTAGCATTTTTGCCTAGCCTTCCCATATATAGGATGTCTCAAGATCATTGTGCACTCCAGAATTATTAAACTGCTGATCTGGATGCTCCCACATCTCACATACTATTTTTAAAAAAAGCATCCTTGAATTACAAGAGTGAGAGTTGGCAACAATGGTTGCCAAGTTACGACAACACATTGGAACTCCCTTTCCTCAACGGAAAGGAATAATTACTTCAGATGACACCATCTTTAACAGAGCAAAACCCACACAGGCAGGCATCATTCTCAGAAAACACATCAGTGCTTTGTTGAAGAGGTACCAAGTGAGTTATAATGTAAAAAGATGTCTAGAGCTTTTTCCCTACTGAGATGTCAGAGGACAATTATTTGCTGTCATAGCCTGTGTTGTAAGAGTCTTCTCTAAGGCAGTATGGATTCCAGTCTGGGCTGAGCAGCTCCACAAGAGGGAAACTGATCATGCAGGACTCTTGAAGTCAAGTAGCCTCACACTCCACTGAGTTGAATGTACCCAAGTTCAACAGGGGTCTGTCTGTACAAATATGCCCATAGACTAAGTCCAGCAGGGGTCACAGTGTTCACACTGTCAGACATATCATCTGTGGTTGTGACTAGGTATTTTGAGTTTCCCATTGAGCTCCACAGAAGTTCCTCATGAAAAAAAGAAAAGGCTGGAATAGACATATCTTAATATGACATATCTTTTTGACATTCTTCATTTCCTTCAGCTTTTAGTCTTCCTCAACCATAATCATTGTCCTGAAACCATAACTCTTGCCCCTTTCAACTGAGAGTTTTTACTCTGAATCCACTTTCTTTGATTCATCCAGAACTGTGACTTCAAAAGTCCCTTCAACATTTCCAAACAGAATAATCATAAATACAGCTGGACAGTGAATCCCCTAGAGAAGTTTCTTGAATGGCTCCCACTACAGCATCTATTCCTAAATCTTGTGCATCTCCACTGATTATCATGAATTCCTGAAAATCCGGGTTGATGCCATGCGTTTGTCTCTGCAGAATACATCTCCTACTTGCTAGCCTGCAGAATCACACTCCACAGCAGATCACTGCTGCCTGAAGTTCCAACTATGCTGTCAGAAGAAGGATGATTACCTTTCTGATCTAAGCTGTTTGTCTGGAAGTGTGACAATGCTATTTCCCTTCCTTATATTTTTCCTCTAGTCAGCTGTCTGTTTCTGCTCTGCAGCTTACTGACTCAAGGCTGGCTTACTGCTCCCTTCATACAGCCTTCCTGACATACTGCCTGAATGTCTTCATTTGCTTTCCTTCTCCTTGGCTTTGTTTTATAAGGACCATGCTAAAAAGCACTATGTCTTCTATCTGACTTTTTCAAAACCTGTGCTCAGTAAGGTGTCATGGGGTTTTGTTTTGCTGGTGCATCTCACTGTTCAAACTTCATCAACAGGAATTTCTTCTCCCTTTCAGTTACTGCTGGGGATCCTTAAGACAATAAAACTAAAACTTGCACAGACAGGCTGAAAACTTATTGCAAGCAAGTGTATCACAAGCATTCAGGTCTGTTGTGGACACAGAAGTATACACTGTTCTAAACCCAAGATTAACTGCAGAAGCAGCTCTTAGATCAGCACATATTTAATTAACAAGTAATTGGAGAACTGAGTATTGTGGATGCTTCATCACTAGATGTGTTCACATCCAGGTTGGGTGGGGCCTTGAGCAACCTGGTTTAGTGGGAAGTGTCCCTGCCATGGCAGGGGGGTTTTAACAAGATTATCTTTAAGGTCCCTTCCAACCCAGACCATTCCATGATTCTATAGTATCAGAATAATGAGATACTAAAAGTATATATCTTATTCAGACATCTGATTCTGCTGTTTCCCCTCTCTCCTGTTCCTGTGACACTGACCTCTCTTCAGTGAGTGTTTCACAACCACATTCACCAGAACTACCTTCTGTTCTTTCATTGTCAGCTGGTTTCTCCTCCATGAAGGAAATCAAACCTCAGTACACACTCTGTAACAGATTCGTGCCCTTTTGAAATAAGAACACGACCAGGATTTTTACAGATTCTCTGCATTTTTTTTCCTCAGCTGGTAACTTCAGTCTCAGTAACTTACTAATGCCAAGGAAACATAACCAGCTTCTTCCATTTGGTACAAAGTAGACCTGTACCATGTTACCTATTCAACACTTCCCCATTTCACAACCTCTGATTAATTTACTGCTCTCCTGCTGTATTTCTTAGTCTTCAGCATCCAGAAAAACTGGTTTAAACTTTGTGTGTGCGGTTTTCTCCCCAAACTGTTAAAGTCTTTCTGTTGCCACCCTCACAGTATTTCTTCCCATAACCAAGTAAGTTAGAACCCCAAGACAGCTTCGCTGGCACAGCTAAACATTCCCCATCCAGGTTTCGATGCTCAGCTTGGCAGATTTACCTGAACACTTCCACCCTAATTTTCCAAGCCCTGTAGTATTTTCTAAGAAGCTTAGGAACTCAGGAAACTGTCTGGGAACACAATCATCAGGAAAAAGAATCCATAGGTGTGTCCATCTGGCAGAATAACACCACAAGCCCCATTAGGACAAAGTCCTGAATCATTGCTCCCCTCGACTTCCTTGAGGGTGAAGACAGTTGACCTCCATCCTTGGCTATGCAGTTCTCCTTTGTATCTCTCTTCTAATTTCTGACCTCATTGAAGGAGACTTGGTTGCAGAAAAGACCACCATTTACCAAGTCTCTGTCTCCTTGGTGTGGAGCCATGGGTTTTCCTCCTCACAGCAGCGTTGGTGCATTCCAGGATCAAACCAGCTGGCTTCCTCCAGCCTGAGTGTCCTTCAGACAAAAACCACATACTCCCACTTTTGCAATTCAGTCACCACCTAAAGTAGCTGTTGTAGCTCATTTGGCAGCTGGCATGTTTCACTTTGGGTGGTACCTCTTATCCTGGCATCCTTTCACAAAAGTATCAGAACTACAGTCCCAACAAATCAGGACCAGGACCGAGGTGGAGAGCTCCAGAGACAAAGACAGAAGCAGAAACAGCAAGAGACAGTAGAGTGCCCCTTTAGAGGTAGAAAACAGACACCTGCTGCCCTCTCACCTAAGGAATTCAGATGGTCTGTGCCAAACAATGGTTAACTTTTGTTTCCTTGCCACCCTAGACACTATTAGTAGCCTAAAGGAAGAAAAAAGGCTGCAGTCCAGTATGGTTTACTATTTCTCTATTAGTTAAAAGTAAACAGCTTGATGACAGTAAGCTTTTCAAGCATAAAATATCAGCAGGCCTTAAATGAGCTTCTTCCTTTTCACACAGGGTTGGCTTCATGAACTCGATATCTGAGGTCCCTGCTCTGCTAGACAGAAAACCCCAAAATGAAGCATCCATACCCAATTTGCCCAGCCTCTGTAACTTATTCAATATGCATGCAATTCTTCCAGAGGAGCAATTTAGATCTCACTGATTTCTCTAGTCCCATACAATTTCTTCTAGTAAAGAATTTCTTTTCCAGTTGCAGCTTCCCCTTCTGTCCCACCCCATATCACATGTTGCATCAGTTAAGCCAGCGCTGTGGGAGTTCAAAGAGCATAGCAATCTCTTCTTGATAGAATTCTTGGACAACTCCCTTCTGTGTCTCTTTACTTGGGTACCATTTAGTCTGCCACACCCATTTCCTGCTCTTTCAAACAAGGGTCCCATCCTATTGAGGAGTAAGGCAGCACCCGACAGGAAGGCACTGACCTCGCTGAAACCTTTTAAGTGATACAGAACAATAGGATAGTGCTGGGGAGCAGAACCTGCCCCATTGCTTGACTAAAAGGTCTTTTCCAACAAAAATGACACTAAGTCCAATCATTAACTTATCACTGCCAAGCCCACCACTAAACCATGTCCCCCAACACCTCATCTACATGTATTTTGAATACCTCCAGGGATGATGACTCCACCACCTTCCTGAGCAGCATGTTCCACTCCTTCACAACCCTTTCAGTGAAGAAGGTTTTCCTAATATCCAACCTAAACCTCCCCTGGAGCAACTTGAGGGCATTTCCTCTTGTCCTATCACTTGTTACTTGGGAGAAGAGACCAACACCCATCTCTCTACAACCTCCTTTCAGGTAGTTAGAGAGAAATAAGGTCTCCCCTGAGCCTCCATTTCTCCAGGTTAAATAATCCCAGTTCCCTCAGTCACTCCTCATAAGACTTGTTCTCTAGACCCTTCACCAGGTTCATTGCCCTTCTTTGGCCACTCTCCAGCCCCTCAATGTCCTTCTTGTAGTGGGGGGCCCAAAACTAAACTAAGTATTAGAGGTGTGGCCTCAGCAGTGCCCAGTACGGGGTCATAATTGCTTCCGTGGTCCTGCTGGCCACACTATTTCTGATATAAGCCAGGATACTGCTGGCCTTCTTGGTGACCAGGGCACACTGCTGGCTCATATTCAGCCAGCTGTTGACCAACACCCACAGGTCCTTTTCCACCTGGCAGCTTTCCAGCCACTGGTCTCCAAGCCTGTAGCATTGCAGGGGTTTGTCATGATCCAAATGCAGGACCCGTCACTCGGCCTTGTTGAACCTTATACCATTAGTCTCAGCCCATCGATCCAGCCTGTCCAGGTGCCTCTAAAGAGCCTTCCTATGCTCAAGCAGATCTACAGTCCTGCCCAGCTTCGTATTGTCCACAGACTTACCGAGGCTAACTTCCATAAGGATCAGTTATCAATATTACAACATATTCAGGCACATTAAAGAATGCCCAGCTAACTATTGCTAGTCAAGCAAATATTGGTATTGACCGAATCTTGAAATGAAAGTGATGATTGACTCCCAACAAACCCTCCACAACCAACCACATTTCATTGTAGTGTATGTGTGTGAGGTATGTGGATTGCCAGGATGGCCCAAGCCCAATATTGACGGAGAGGTAGAATTTCAATGAACCAAGCTAGCTACCGTGCTGCTGGAAAGTAGGGAACTGACGTATCACCTCATCATCCACTGGAATGGAGTGAGAAGTGCTGCAGAGCTTAACTGGAGATGTAAGGAGAAATTAACATTTGGAAATACCACATGCCTCTTCCAAAGTAAGTTATGCAATTCCACAGTGACAAAACCTAGCTGGAAAACAGACATGGCAGAGGAACTGTAAAGTCAGACATAGGTTACTTCACATGCCACAAACTGAGCCTTCAAAGAGTATGCCAGAAACAAAGCAAATAAGATTTCTGCTCTGACTCATTCATTTTATAGGATACCTCAAATGACTCAGTGGTACACAGTCAATAAAGTCACGCTGGAAAGTTTATACAAGTGTTTATAATCACCAAGGAATGGTTTATAAATTGGCTAACCAAAGGAGACATCCCATTCATAACATAATCCTGTTGTATCTTCCTAGTGTGGCTGTGAAATTAATAGAATATAAACGGTAAACTTAAAACCATCTGCTTGGAACCCAATTTATCTACCAGGTATAGGCCAAAAATTACACCTTAGAGATGAAAGAGCACATACAAAAATATTGACTTTCTCTCTAAAGACAACACTGCAAGAAAGAAAGAAAAAAAAAAGTAGGGCATAAGAGTCACCAAACTGTAAAATAAGAGAATGAAAATGTGTCTGTGTATTTATTCATAGTGTTACATTCAAGACATAGCTGATGCACATAAGCCAACTATAGCAGTGACTTCAAAGCTGTACTTGTACAAAGCTGTAGAATGGCATCACAGAGGGAGTGTCTTACAAGAGTACTATAAAGGGTAGTTTTGGTCAACTGAACTGCTTATTAAAAAAAAAAATCTTAAAACCCCACAAACAGAAACCCTTTTCTACAAACCATCTACTGACCTTTTCATTTGAATTTCTGTAGGGTAAACATGCCCAGGAGAATTATAAACTTAATATTACCTATCTCATATCTTTCCAATTAAGCTCCCAAAGTCAGTTGTTAAAGGCTTGGAATTGAAGATATAAAATTTCATATTTGAATGATATCTTCAATGTGCATGTCACGGTTTAGGGTCAGGGCAGCCCCTTAGACCGATAACAGACGCTCTCTGTTAACCCCCCTCCCTCCCCA